>JAYESD010000007.1:174972682-175032925 GCA_036927565.1 Tuctoria greenei | reverse complement strand
ATTAGAGTCGAGCTTCCACTATTAGAACTTTCAAGCCTCTTAATTCCCAAGGAAAAGATGACATGATATCAGAGATTTCACCTGGTGTATTTCTGCAGGTACATTTCCATTTCCACTTTACTAATAATTCTAGAAAGAGGGACCTTGTTGTGTGAAGCTTAATCATCCAATGTTATCTGGTTTTATTCATGTGATGTTGTGGTGATATGTTTGTAACACCAACTATTTGCATTTTAATGAAATGCTAGGACCAAAAGTTTACTCGGTGTCTCACTAATCACTACTGATATTGTATGTATGACTGTATGCGTGATTCGCTGTTGGGGCATACAAATTTCCTGAAATAGTTTTGATAACAGGTTACTTGAGTGACAGTGTGACACACAATGCTTCTTTGGTGATAGGAATGGCTCGGCTAGAAAAAGTAATACATATCAATAGCATATGTTTTTTTTTTTGCTGAAACCAGCCTTGCCAAACTTCCCTTTTATTTTAGAATTATTTGGCATCCATTTGAACTGTTACGAAGGGCGTACCTGACGCAGTGGTAGTTCTTCTCCACTTGTGCCTGTTTTCATTTCAACTGTCCCCCCCCCCCCCCCCCCCCCCCTAATTATGTCATATGCATCTGAGTTATTTCTACAACAATGTAGTATGTATTGCTTTTGGTTCAAAAAAATGTAGTATGTATTGCACCAACCCTTCACAATGAATACCGGATTCATTTAAGATTTTCAGCAAGCCCATATAAAGGCAACATAAAAGGAAGCTGATATCAAGTGTTTAGTTCTCCTCTGAGGCGTCATCATCACTCTTTTGCATTTTTGGAGCATTTATTCGTTTATATCATGCTATAGCATCTTCCCTTTGTGACTTTTGACCCTTAAACATGTATGTTTTTGCTTTTGTTTTTTCAGGGTTCACTTGTTTATGCAAGGCGTGGCCAAGAAATTTATAGAGCAAATTTGGATATCAATATCTGCAAGGAGGTGGTGACCTAAAACTATGTCAGCTCATTATTTCAGTAGCTGGCGTACATTCATGTGTTTACTGTACTCAAATATTCTATTGTCAACAGTTTTTTTTCCATTAATATGTTTATTATGCTTCACCTGTTATTCCTTTACTTGGGAGATATGCTGCAATTTTTGAGACTAACTAACTAGGTTTGTTGTGTCGTATCTGTTTATCATTGATTTTGGATAACAAAAATGAAATTTCTCCGTATCAATGCCCCCCCCCCCCCTTTTTAATAATTCTGATTTTCTTTTAAGCATGGATAAGAGATTATGTTGCCTATAAGTTTTTTTGCCATGTGCAGGCATTTTTGTACTCCTTGAAGCACAAAATTCCTCTTGTTGCATACTGTGAGGATGAATGTTTGACTTTATTTGAACATCCATTTATTGACCTTCTGCACTCTATGCACCACGAGACCAAGGTGTGGTCAATATATGTTGTTGAACTTTTCCGTCTTCCTAACAAGTTAAAGTTGGAATAAGCAGTTAGAACTAATCGTGAAATTTCATTATAGATAAAAGTGATGCCTTCAATTGAGGATCTTTCGAAATATTCATCTATTCAGGTTTGTCTTCATTAACTTTTGCAAGCACAAATTGATATATGGCTTGCAAGCTTTTTTCATCTCTATATGTAAGTGATGCATAGTAAACCATATGTTAGTCGAAATTTTTTATTAAAATTATGATAAGAAAATAAACCATTAAAATAGGAAATCGTTGACATTGATGAGATAATGTGGTGACAAGTGTGCACGTAAGAGATAGTGAGACCGACACTTTTCCTATCATAATAGGGCTACACCAAGGATCAGGCTTAAGTCCTTACATCTTTTCCTTAGTGATGGATGAGATGTCGAAGGATATACAAGGGGATATCCCTTGGTGTATGCTCTTTGCTGATGATGTAGTGTTGGTAGATGAAACTAGGGATGATGTTGATAGAAAATTGGAGCTATGGAGGCATACCTTAGAGTCCAAGGAGTTTAGACTTAGTAGAACCAAGACCGAGTATATGAGATGCGACTTTAGTGATGTCGGGTGCGAGGATGGAAATGTTAGTTTACAAGGACAAAAAGTACTTAGGAGGGACACATTTCGATGTTTAGGATCAATGTTACAAAGCAATTGTGATATTGACGAAGATGTTTGCCACGGGATCAAGATCGGGTGGATGAAGTGGCGACAAGCATCTGAAATCTTATGTGATAAGAAAGTTCTATAAAAATTGAAAGGAAAATTCTATAGGACGGTGATCAGACCTGCGATGCTGTCTGGAGCAGAATGTTGGCCAACTAAAAGGTAACATGTCCAACAAATGAGTGTTGCGGAGATGCGCATGCTACGGTGGATGTGCGGTCACACAAGAAGAGAAATAATTAGGAACAAGGTGATACGTGATAGGGTAGGGGTGGCACCGATTGAGGAGAAGCTAGTCCAACATTGCCTACGGCGGTTTGGGCAATATCCAACGGAGACCTCCAGAAGCACCGGTTAACAGTGGGATTATAAAGAGTAGAGAAAATTTTAGGAGGGGTAGAGGTCGACCAAGGTTGACATGACAGGAGGCGGTAAAACGGGACTTGAAGGAGTGGGACATACTTAGAGATTTGACTCATGATAGGACTGCATGGAAATTAGCAATTCATGTGCCAGAATCTTAGTTTATTTGTATTTTGTTACTCTTATTTTCTTTCTTATTAACCCATTTCTAAAATAAATAAAATGTAGAATATTATTTTATTTGTATTTATTATTATTATTATATTTATTATTATTATTATTTTACTTTCATCTTATTTTCTATTACTTTTGTTCAAAATTGTTGGGTTTCATTTCTAGCCGACTCCAACTTGTTTGGGACAAATGCTTGGTTGTTGTCGACGACATTGATGAGATCATAATGTGCCAACTACTTCAAAATATTCCAAATTGTAGCTGAATTTTCTGTGCTTTTCAATCAATGACTGGCAGGAGCTGGAAGATGGTGAAAAAAACAGCCCCCTCGTCTAGCGTTCATGAATACTGAGAAAATATGTGTCTGAGCCACGAAGCTAGTTTTGCTATGTGGTGTACATTTATTCATCCTCCCTGACTTCTTTAAACTACAACATAAAAGATCCATAAAAGTTTATCTAACTCTTTGATCAAAATGTTTGGATAACTGAAAAACACTGTTGCACATCAAACACAAATCTTTAATGAATCAGATAGATAAATATTAGGTCAGTTTGAGATCAATTGGACTTACAGAATTTAGTTATAATTGCAGAAGTTGCTCTTCTTTGACAATGCCAAGGAGGATTCATCTGCCCTGCTGCATCATTGTTCAGAACTGACCAAAGGAAAAGCTCGTGTCATCCAAATGCAGCCACATTCAATCGAGATTGTGCCTCTTAATGCTTCAAAGGGTCATGGTTTAAGAATTCTACTTGATCATCTTGGAATAACAGATGTATAGATTCATTCCCATTTTGCATATGCTATTCAATTATTTTGTACCCTTTGATCTTTGTGTTTGCTCTTAGAAGTTGTTAAGTGCTGACGCTATAGTTTCTTTGTAATCTTTTATCTGCATTTACAGTCTGATCTTGATGGTTCTGGAGACTATATCAGATGGTTGGGTGATAGGTGATTCATCTGACATTCTTAAGAAAAAGCATGGTGATTGATATCTATATACATTTGAAGAAATGGCATGAATATATCTGACAAGGGATTATCACTTTGGACTTGGAAAATGGATTGGATGGTGAATGACAACTTTGATTTAATGTTTCAAGGTACTGCATGTTTAAGAATAAACTATGTAACTTAAGTTGTTATATTGTATTATGTGAGAACTTGTTTTTGTTTAAGATATAACATAAATTTATTTGCTTCTCAATCTCAACAGATCCTTCAGTTGCGGTTCTTGAATACAAATTGGATGAGCCCAGCCATGGACAAGCATAATCAACCGGTGCTACTCAGCATAGTCAACTCTATGACAATTTTGACTGTAGATTTTTGGATAGTTGCATTTTGTATAGCATTGCTACTTGCTAAATGTTTCTCGGTACATGTGCAAATCAGTGTTGTAAAATCACGCCTGGACGCCTAGGCGCCCGCCGACCGACGGGACGCCTAGGCGCCTAGGCGGGCGCCTAGGCGGCGTCCAGGCGACCATGGAGCAGGGGAGTCAGGGCTTCAGAGGCCACCGGAGAAAGGCAGAGAGAGAGAGCTGCCGGCGGTCTGGGAGCCGGCCAGCGGGGCGACAGGAGACGAGCGGACAGAGAAGAACCGAAAGTCGGGACCCGTGTGTGGAATCTGGAGCGGCGGCGGCTGGGAAACAAGAGACGGTTAGGGTTGAGAGAGTTATTAATGGGCTGGGCCGGAACGAAAAGAAAAGCCCATCTGAAAACCCTAACTTCCCCGATTGCATCCTCCTCCTTCCGCTGTAGGAACTCGCGGCGCACCCCTCTGTCTGTGGCGGCCGCGCCATCCCTCCGCCTGGGCGCCGCGCCGCGCGTGCCCTCCTCTGCGCCGCGCCATCCCTCCTCTCCCCTTGTACGCTGCACCGCGCCATCCCTCCTCTCCCCTTGTACGCTGCACCGCGCCGTCCCTCCTCTCCCCTGTGCGCCGCGCCGTGCCGTCCCTCCTCTCCCCTACTCGGTGTGCGCCGCGCCGAGGCTCCCCTCCTTCTCTGGCGCGCCTCCCCTCCTCTGCTGCCACCAGTCGGACAACGCCCGGACGCCCGGAGACGACAAGGCGTCCCAGTCGGGCGCCTGGACCGTTCCAGGCGAGGCGAGCAGGCATGGCGTCCGGCCCGGAGCGACTGGACGCCTAGTCGCCGCCTAGGCGTCGCCTAGGCGACGCCTGGACAACACTGGTGCAAATGTTTACTCCACTTGTGTTACATGTATTTGTACTAAACGAATGGCTAAGTTTGGATTCATTCATGGTAATTTTACAGAGGCAGCATGATACAAGATAATTTTTTTCTTTTGATAATAACTGTATTGTGTATTGCTCTCATTGGTCCTTGTAGCTTATGATTCACCCTTTTTCTGTCCATATATTATTTTAATTGGTCTCCTTTCGGATCATGAAATGGAGCATAAAAGAAACTTGGCTAATCCCACCAAAAGGAATAATAGTTTGCATTTCCACATTTAAAGCATACAAGAAGAACGTATTGTGAATGGAAAGTCTCCTGAAATTCTTATTTGTTTTCAGGATTTCTCTTTGTTACAAAGCAATATGCATTTGCACATCTCTCATGTTCTGGTGACCAGATGGTTCGGCACTGTTCTACGAGGGCTGATGAAGTTTTTGAGGGCCTCTTCGCTATCATCTTGCAAGGCCTTGGTAAGTTGGTTGACAGCTGATTCATGTCTAATCCTGCTGCGTAGCTTGTACATGTCTTTATCCTCTTACTGTATGAAATTTGCTTTGCTAGGTTTTGAACATATGTAGCATCTGATATTGATGTGAATGATTGGGACTTCCCTTGGTAGTACTTTGATAGCCCTTTCCTGTGGATATGAAATTACTTGTAAGTGATGGTACATACTTAAATGCTTGGCAGTTGAAGTGAATTTATGAAAGGGATATTGAAAATTCGTTCTTATGTATGCACGGAAAAAGATTGTTCCTACGGAACCGTGATACTGTGTTGTATTGATATTCAAAATTTCCTTTAGCATATTTATGAACACAGTTGTATGATTGTTGTTGATATTGTGCATGTGGGAAAATCTACCAGTTAAAAAACTGTTTATAACAAATACAAACCATCTCAGATAGTTTCATCGGCTTCCTGTATAGATTGTCTGTGTGTGCGCGTGTCCTGTATGTTGAGTTGGACATCTGGCATGCGTGTATTTGCATTCCCCCCTTGGGAGAATCCATGTACGAGTCTGTTTTCTCTCTAGTATAAAGATATTGTGTGAGACAAGAAAAAAAAATATAAAGCCATTTCATTTTCTGTTAGGGACAGAAACTAGAGTATCAACACCAGATAACAGTACAAAGAAATAGGTGTGGTTGCTGGTATAAATTTGAAACTGTTTTCACGCTGCTTGACTTGTGTACGCATTGCGATATTTTTACTAAAACATTAAAACATGTGCAGAGCAAGCAGTATAGCACCTGATCGGAAGCTGGATTAGAAGTGATGACAACTCATACAGTGGACCCTCGGCATGGAGCTGCAACATGCTCGAAGATGCTGAGGAAAGCTCAGAAGGATTATGACCTGGTGGAGATGATGTTGCATCATCAGAAACATTTGAAGCCAATGAGCACAGTGACCCGTTGGATGCATCTGAGAAGGAAGTTTTGTCAGAATGATTATTGCCTAGTTTATTGTGGATCTCCTCATGGTCCAAGGGTTCCCCATGGGATGCTGAATTGCAAGACTCTGTCATTTTAAGCGATGAAGATGCTCTGGTCAAAAGGTTGGATGGCAAAGGCGAGCAGTTTATCTGATATATAGAGCGCAGGAAGAGAAAAATCAGCTCCGTGGGGGTAGGCAGGCATCTTATTTACTCTTATCGTCTTCATCAGCCTGGCACGCAAAGTGATGGATACCCTTCCTCCTTATGATCTTGATAAACTTGCATACGGGCTGATATATTATTACTTATTGTGGATTACTTCTCTTGGTTGATAAGAGGAAGGAATAAATGGACATCAGTTGCTTACCGGGATGAGGCAATGATACAGTGATCTAGGATCACGTGAAAAAAAATGACGTGGATAATCCTCTGGCTTCAGATAAGCATGTTATCTTAGGAAATCTTGTCGGTGAAGGCAGGTGGATTAGGAAGGATAAGATAGATTATGGCGGCAAGAAGGTGCTTTCTGTTAGCTAGGAAGTCATGGACAAGTTTGAGATCAGTTTATCTATTGTGTTTTGTCTGGTAGACTGGTACAGCTAGTCGGCTGGATCTCAGTCAAATCATGTTCGTTAGAGTAATGAAAACTACGTCTGCTCCCTTAACCCTGCCTGTGTTCTCATGATGGAATGGTTCCTGAAATTTTTGCTACCACTTGTAAGTACTACCTCCAATCCAAAATAAATGTTGTCCGGACATGACTAGCAGTGTATTTTTAATACATTTTGTTGTGGGAAACACCAATTGTTTGACCGGAGGTAGTAGCTCATTGTGTTTATTTACTATCTGTATCCGTGGCCTGCGGGAGCAATATGTTTGTCTTTTCATAAAGGATTTTTTCTTCAAATTGTTTTTGTTTTACACTTTTACTTCAGTGCGCTTTTGCAGCATGATTCCTGAAATTTTAGCTGAGAGCATCTTAGTACATTCACAAAGCTGTATTTGGCTGAATCCCACGGAAATGCGCAAGATTGATTGTCACATCATGTAGTTATTTGTATTTTTTCTTTTGCATAAGGGTTTTTCTGCATATTTGTAATTTTTTGTACCTCTATTTATCGTGACCTCTGACCCTCATAATAATATAAACGATATATTCATAATATGGTATCACAGCAAGAAAATTAAGGTTAGATTTTTTTTTTACCCTACATGTTGTCGGTTTTCTTTTCGACTCTTCCCGTCGGATCATCTCCCCGTCGATTCACGGCGGCATATCCGAGGTCCTTGGAATCTGCTTCATCGTCGGTTGTCCGTGGAATCGACGTCGTGATGCTGCCCTGGTGGGCGCGACCCTCGCTTCGTACGCTCGGTGTAACACCCCACTACGGGTCTGACGATCGTTACTTCTGGCAGCTCTCTACACTAGTCTTTTCTGCACATTTTGTCCTCATTAGTGCAAACCTGTGAAGACTTCCCGATCGGTCACCCATCTGTAAATTGCTCCAGGCCAAGTACGCTTAACCTCAGAGTTCTTTGTAGGTGGGCTTCCGGAAAAGAAGGTATACCTTGGTGGTATGAGTTATTCTATCAATCCGATTAGACCTTGAGGCAGGATGTCACAATCCACCCCTCTTAGAAGATCGACGTCCTCATCGGTCAACTCCCAAGTCAGCAACGTCCCCTCTTGGTCACGTCCATACATTCAATACTAGCATACATACCATACTGTGTCCCTCCTAGAGGACTCACGCGTCATGCGTACGTACCCACGTCCCTGATCCGTACGCACCCGTGAAACCAATACTAGTCTTTTCTGCGTATTTTGTCCTCACTAGTGCACACCCGTGAAGACTTCCCGATCGGTCACCCATCCGTAAATTGCTCCAGACCAAGCACGCTTAACCTCGGAGTTCTTTGTAGGTGGGCTTTTTGAAAAGAAGGTATACTTTAGTGGTATGAGTTATTCTATCAATCCTATTAGGTCTTGCGGCAAGATGTCACAATCCACCCCCCTTAGAAGATCGACGTCCTCATCGGTCAACTCCCAAGCTAGGAACGTCCCCTCTTGGTCACGTTCATACGTTCAGTACTAGCATACATACCATATTGTGTCCCTCCTAGAGGACTCACGTGTCATGCGTACGTACCTACGTCTCTGACCCGTACGCACCCGTGAAACCGCGAGGGTCGGCTCTGATACCATTCTGTAACACACCAGCCACTACGGGACTGGCGGTCGTTACTTCTGACATCTCTCTAGGATCACAAACTAGCCTCAAAGACCAATACTAGTCTTTTCTGCGTATTTTATCCTCACTCGTGCGCACTCGTGAAGACTTCCCGGTAGGTCACCCATCCGTAAATTGCTCTAGGCCAAACACGCTTAACCTCAGAATTCTTTGCAGGTGAGCTTCCGAAAAAGAAGGTATACCTTGGTGGTATGAGTTATTCTATCAATCCTATTAGGTCTTGAGCTAGGATGTCACACTCGGCTTGTTAGGCAGCTAGGGTCGGCGTTCTGTTGCTTTGCTTCCCTATGAGGTTTCCCGTGAAGCTTCACGTGAGGCTTGCCTTGTAACACCCAAAATTTCAAAAATTTGAAATAAAGGGATTTGAATTAGGAGTGCATCATGCATTTGCCTTTGATTTGAAAATTCAATTTTAAAATGCGCTAGAATTCGTTTGAAATTTGAAAATACAAATCAAATGAAAAATAAAAAAGAGAAAAAGGAAAAATAAAAAGAGAAAACCTGCGTGGGCCTTAACCTTGCCAGCGGCCCATCTCCTCTCCCCTCCCCCTTTTCTTTTTCTCCCCGTCGGCCCAAACCGCGCCGTGGCCCAAGTCAGCCCAGCCACCCCTTTCCTTTTCTCTCTCTTTCTCTGCGCTTGGGCCCCGCCCGTCAGATCCATCTCTTTCCTTACCCCGCGCGACCACGCCCGCCGATTCCACCCCGGGTTCGATTCGCCGGCAGGGAAATCATCGAATTAATGGCCTCGATCACCTTCCTTCGGGGAGAAATCCCCTTCCATACTTTGCCGATCCCACCCCCGCCCCCCTATAAATGTCGGTCGACGCCTCCGTTTTTCCCCACCTTGAGCTCAAACCCTAGCCGCCATCGGTGCAATGTGTGTCGCTGACGTTCCCGTCGATTCGCCCATGTTCTCCCCCTCCCTCTTGGCCTAACGCGAATGCCATGTCTCCAGGAACATGACGGACACCTCCGCTCGGGATTTGCGTTGTCGTTTCGCCGGATTCGCCGAGGGCCGACGACCTCCAGCGAGGTTCGTCATCGCCATCTCCTCTTCGATCCGTTCCAAGCACCGAAAACACCCTTGGTGAGTGCGCAATGTCCCCCTCTTTCGATTGGTGTAGAAAATGCATAGTCTAGACGTCGATTTGGCCGTTTGGCCATCCCCGGCGAGGCCCGCCGCCGTGCCTGGCACGCGCCGCCGCGCGCCTGGTTGTGCGCCGCCCCTGGGGCAACGTGGCCCAATCCCGGCCGTCGATTTGAGGCCGACGGTCGGGATTAGATCAACGTACCCCTTCGGCTATTTAAAATTCGGGTCGTCCCTTGTTGATCCAACGACCCATAATCATTTATGCATACCCTCGCCTGTTTTGCACGTAGCCCCCTGCGCAATTTAAAAATAATTACACATAGTTCCTGGATTTTATGAAATCACCCTCGTACTTTAATTTATTCCTGTCAGCACTATTAAAATGAATAAATATTGCATTTAAACCCATGTTTTCACTTGAATTTAGGTTTTTAGCCTCTGTAAATTTATTATTCAGTCCCTGAATAGGTTATAAACTATTTCTAGGCCCTATCCTTGGTCTGTTTTGCATAAAAACCCCTGTGTTAGTAGATATTTACATAAAATCATATGTTGTCTCTCTCTTTTTCTACAAATTACCTTAGGACATTATTTGTTAACATTTTCTAATCTGATTAGGACCAAAAATATTGTGTTTGATTTACTGTTCATGCTGAATTTGTAATAAACACATATGGACATTAAGAATCCCAAACTTCAGACCACATCACTAATTAAATTACAACTAAGGAAATAATAATAGCGACGCCACTGCGTAGGTTTTCTTTAGTGATTGTTTATTTGTGATGTGCCTATGTTTTCTTGCTCCTTATTGTGTGTTGCCATTTTTCGTTCTGCATGCGATGATGTATTTAGAGTCGATTCCCGAGCCGGCCTACAACCCTCAGGACTACTACTTCTGCGACCCACATTTCCAAGAAGGCAAATTCCTTGACCATTTTGCACCTATTTTATTAAGTTTTAGTTAGTTGCATGCTTAATAATTTGAATCCTATTTACTTTACCCTTCCATATAATTCCTTGTCACCAGGTTGGTTTGGGTGTATGTTATTATTACTTTTACTCTTAGCCATGCTTAGTATTTGAAGGGAAATACTTTATTTACATGTTATATTATTAATTGTTATCATCATTTATTGTGATATTGTGAAATGAATTGTAGTGAATAGGAATCTGACAGGTTGGTTTGTATGGTATGGTGCAGTATGCACAAGACCCGGGTTTTGGGGTATGAACCTTGCCAGATTCTAAGGACCGTTTATGGAGAAAGTCACCTAGCTATTTAGTACCACCGCAAGACTAAGTATGGGGCAACCTGATCAATTAATTAGGTTCCTCCCGGCTTAGAGCTAGTGTTTGGATAGTGCGAGGAATGAGATCAGAGTAACTGCCTTTGGATTCGCAAGGCTCAAGAGGGGACTTCTATTGGCGGAGAGGTACTCTAGTAGATGCCTCAGCGGTGAAACCTCAGTGGGCTAGTGCTAGTCGGGGGCGCCTTTGTAAAGATCTCGTAGTGATCTCCTGGCCACACACCTACAGAAGTGTGAAATGTGGTTGATCACCACTGGTAACAGGTAAGTTTACTTAGTCCACCTGGCAACAGGAGATGAAATCACGGATTGTGGGTAAAGGGTACATTCTCTGCAGAGATTTAGAAACTGTCATGATAGCCGTGCTCACGGACAAGAGCGGCTTCTATCCAATTCATAATTAATCAATGATGGGAATAGTGGTTTGGTTGGGATTTGGCTTATACGTGGGTTATGGTTGGGTTCACTCACCTAGAAGTAGGTGCTAATAAAAGGTAAGGGTAGGATGTAATGCTATAGTGCTTAACTCGGTTTTGGCCTTCCTACTAAGAGCTTGCATGTCATCTCTTTCCCTACTTGCTGAATATTGTTGGTACTCAAACTTACTTGTTGCTTATCTTTCCTCAGTCTACAACGGAGAAGAGGTGGAGAATGAAGACTTCTACGCTGATCCGGACGAGACGTTCTAGGCTGGCGCAACCCCCGGGTAACGCATGTGCTTGGAGCCACACTAGTTTACTTTTCCGCTGCTTTGTTAGTAATCTTATTTATACCTACGGGTCATTATTGTAAGACATTTATGTATTCAAACATGGCTTGTAATAAATGATATTACACTTTCGTCTGCACATGTATGATGTAAACTGATCATGGCATACATGTGAAAGTCATCCGGTTGTCTCGCTGGGACCGGGTGTGACAAAGTGGTATCAGAGCCGTGTTTCCCGTAGGACGCAAGCCTAGATAGAAAAGGATGACCTAAGGACTCTAATATATTCTAAAAAGGTAATTTAAAATTGCTCTGTATTCCCTACCTTGTTTACTTGTTTTATTTACTCCTTTATTTATATGTTTTGTTACTCACACTCTACTGTTTCAAAATTTGTAGATGGCCCACACCAAGAGCACCCCCTGTAAGGCAACCTGTGGACGTGTGCCCCATCATAGGCTGGCTAGTCGCTTCCCACACTTCAACCCCCGCCACCCCGTTGTGACCCGTTCCTACGGTAGGGTCGCAGGACGCCTGCGACTTCATCTCCTAGCCATACTCCGTGAGGCTGGCGACCGGTGGACGTGTGCCCCAGCATAGGCTGGCCAGTCGCTTCCCACACTTCAACCCCCGCCACCCCGTTGTGACCCGTTCCTATGGTAGGGTTGCAGGACGCCTGCGACTTCGTCTCCTAGCCATACTCCGTGAGGCTGGCTACCGTCACCACATCCTCTCACTCTCCTAACACACCACTGGAGTGCAGTGCCCAGGCGGGAAGGAGTGGTCCTGCAAGATCTACATCTACTACGACGACGAGTTGGTGAAGATCCACAGCAGTTCTGCTTGGAGGAGCTACCGTCGATATGCGGAGCAGGATGCTAGCTGGGAGGCCACTACCTACTGGAGTCACATCTACCGTTTCCATCTGGAGGATACGATGCACGCCTTTGTTCCGCAGCGTCCCAGTGGCACTGTAGACTTCGTCTCCAGGCATGTGGAGGGACCCCTGGACCTTCCACAG
Source organism: Tuctoria greenei (assembly GCA_036927565.1). Lineage (NCBI taxonomy): Eukaryota > Viridiplantae > Streptophyta > Magnoliopsida > Poales > Poaceae > Tuctoria > Tuctoria greenei. Next base: position 175,020,203 of record JAYESD010000007.1, on the reverse strand, counting down.
TCTCGTCAGACTGTTGACGACGCGGCACAACTCAGTGCCCGACTTCAGAAGGCGCAACAGGAGATCCAGGACGGTCGTGACCTTGCCCAGCGCTACGAGGCGGTGATCAGGAGGTATCGTTGGATCACCGACGAGGACCCAGGCGGCTACGCGTCCGACACTTCGACGTGGATCCCGGACTCTCCAGACTGTCGTGATGGCCAGCGTGGGTCGTCTTCTTCTAAGGAGTCTTTTGACGAGGAGCCATCCACCGAGGCGTCTTCCGCTCCACCGCTGCCTGCTGCCTCACCACCACACGACCCTGAGGACGACGACGAGGACCCTGACGAGGACCCCGATGAGGACGACGACGAGGACCCGAAGGAGTTTTCGCTGGACGATGAGCAATCCTCGACCTTTTCCACGACTCAAGGATAGGCACACCCCCCCCCCCTAATTAGCTAAATAAGAGCGATGTAGACATACCCGTGTGACCTTGAGTTGTGCTACTTCTTTCATGTTTTTCTTTTGGAGTGTTGTGTGAGTTGTGGAACGCCTTGGCGACTTGTCCACAACCACACCTTTTGATACTTCTTTAATTAGTGAGCTATTAATAAAGACCCTTTATTTATACTCATGTTTGTTATGATTTTGCATACAGTAAGGGTATCGTATATTAGTTTTCTCTTAGTTGTACTAGTACCTAAGACTATATTTGCTTCGTAACTCAGATGGCAGGCAGGGGAAGAGGCCGTGGTTGTGGCATCCCCCTCAGCAATGATGAAGGTGAAGGGTTCCAGTTGCCACAATGGAATGTGAGAGGTGCCCGTGGAGCACCTGCAATGAATCACATGCAACAAATGATGGTCATGCAAATGCAGATGATGCAGAATTTGACACAAGTGGTGGCCAACATGCAGCAAGCCCAGCAAAACCCTCCACCTCCACCACCAAATCAGCCCCAACCACAGTCAGCACAAGCACCCAGATCACACTTGAGAGACTTCCTGAATACCCAGCCCCAACATTTGCTAGTGTTGTAGACCCCATGGATGCAGATGACTGGCTGAAGGTCATCAAGAACAAGCTGAGAATAATACAATGTCCAGGACCTGAGATAGTTCTACTTGCGTCCCATCAACTCACTGGATTAGCAGCTGACTGGTGGACTGCATATACTACTGCACATGAGGACCCGGATAACATCACTTGATTGGAATTCAAGAACAGCTTCAGAAACCATCATGTGCCTGAAGGTGAGGTTGAAGCAAAGCGGGAAGAGTTTCCGAGCCTAAAGCAGAGGAACATGAGTGTTCGGGAGTACCTAAACAAGTTTACACAGTTGTCCCTCTATGCACATGAGGATGTGACTGTGAATGAGAGAAAGCAATACTACTTCAAGAAAGGGCTGGATAAGGAGCTTCAATATGCAATGTCCTCTTGTGACTATGCTAACTTTCAAAAGCTAGTGGATAAATCTTTCATAGTGGAGAGGAAGAAGAAACTTCTTGATGAAGATCTTCGTAAGAGGAAGTTGGTGCAGGGTCAATCTTCTGGCAGCAACACCCGCCCTCGCTTTGCCCCTCGGTCAATGGGACCCATGAGACACCCTCAAGGTCCTTACCCTTACCCAGCATAGAGATATCCTAACCCTACCAACAGACCCCAGCCCCATACAACCAGCTGCAACGCCCACAAATGCAGCAGCCTCGCCCACCGCGTTCAACTCCTCGCCCCGCTGGCCAATCACAACAAAATCAGCAAGCTTCCAATAATGCTCAGGGTGTCAACCCGTCACTCAAGTGCTATCTTTGTGGTGAGTCTGGTTACTACTCCACCTGTTGTCCGAAGAAGCAGCAGAATCAACTTCACGGGCGAGTTAACCATGTGGCCTTGGAGCAAGCTCAAGATGCACCCGATGTTGTGATTGGTACATTCCCGTCAACTCTTTCTTCGCCACAATATTATTTGCCTCGGGTGCTACACATTCTTTCATATCTAAAGAGTTCGTAAGGAGGCATGGCATGATAGTTACACCTATGACCCGGGTGCTATTAGTCAATTCTCCTGGAGGAGAGATGGTAACCAGACATGTATGCCCTAATGTAAGTCTAGACATAAGGGGGGGTAAACTTCTCAGCAAACCTCATCGTGCTAGAGTCACACGACCTAGATATTATCCTGGGAATGGATTGGTTGACCAAGTATCAAGGGGTAATCCACTGTGCCACCAGAACAGTTTGCTTGACCCATACTGACGGTACAAAGGTTGAGTTCTCTCCAGATCAAGCTCCAACACAGAGGATCAGGCTCAATCAAACTGAGATTGCCGAACAGATTCAAGTTTTTAGTGAATTCCTAGACGTGTTCCCTGAGGAGTTACCGAGCATGCCTCCTAACCGTGAAATTGAATTCATCATTGAGATAGTGCCTGGAATGGCCCCAATATATAAGAGGCCATATAGAATGGACGCTAAACAATAGCCGAGCTAAAGGATCACATTAGAGAGTTGTTGGAGAAAGGATACATCCGCCCTAGTTCATCACCTTGGGGTGCTCCTGTCATATTCGTACCTAAGAAGGATGGCACTCAGAGATTGTGTGTGGATTATCGTACATTGAATGCAGTGACCATCAAGAATAAATACTCACTGCCAAGGATTGAAGATTTGTTTGATCAGTTGTGAGGAGCATGTGTGTTCTCCAAGATAGATTTTCGTTCGGGTTACCACCAGTTGAAGATTCGACCATCGGACATTCCCAAGACTACGTTTGTCTCTCGATACGGTCTTTATGAGCATATTGTTATGTCATTTGGGTTGACCAATGCTCCTGATTACTTTATGTACCTCATGAACAAGGTATTTATGGAGTATATGGACAAGTTTGTGGTGGTATTCATCGACGATATCTTGATATTCTCCAAGAGTGAAGAAGAGCACGAGGAACACCTGAGGTTGGCACTACAAAAGCTTAGATAGCACCAATTATACGCTAAATTCAGTAAGTGTAAGTTTTGGTTGAAGCAGATATCATTCTTGAGACATGTCATATCAGAAGGAGGAATATGAGTGGATCCGGGTAAAATGGTAGATGTTCTCAAGTGGGAGACGCCGGAAAATGTGGGACACATCAGAAGCTTCTTGGGAATGGCTGGTTATTATCGATGATTTATTAAGGGGTTTTCAAAGATCTCTCGGCCGCTAACCAAGCTACTCGAGAAGGGAGCTACATTCAAGTGGACATTGGAATGTGAAGCAAGCTTAGCCGAGTTGAAGAAGAGATTGACCACTGCTCCAGTGTTGGTCATGCCAGCCATGAAAAAGGAGTTCTCGGTCTATTGTGATGCTTCCGGACAAGAACTAGGATGTGTTTTGATGCAAGAGGGACATGTCGTGGCGTACGCTTCAAGACAACTCAAAAAACATGAGAAGATTACCCAACCCATGATCTGGAATTAGTAGTTGTAGTTCATGCACTGAAGATATGGAGACACTACCTGATCGAGAAAAGGACAAAAATCTACACCGACCAACAAAGCTTGAAGTACATCTTCACTCAGCCGGACCTTAATCTTCGCCAACGAAGGTGGTTAGAGCTCATTAATGACTTTGATGTTGGGATCAACTATCACCCTGGAAAGGCGAATGTGGTCGCATATGCTTTGAGTAGGAAGGCACAATGCAACAGTACGACGATACAAACTTATCAATCACAGCTATGTGAGGAGTTTGCGAGACTTAACCTGTGCATAGTGTCTAACGCAGATGCGGTAGTTATGAAAGTGGATTCCACATTGGAACAAGACATTAGAGAGGGTCAAAAAGAGGATAAGAAAATCCAGAAACTTAAGAGGCTGATGAAGGTTGGTAAAGCCCCAGATTTCAGGGAAGATGAACAGGGAACCCTATGGTTAGGGAAGAGGATATGTGTGCCGAATGTCAAGGGGATCCGAGAACTGATATTGAGAGAAGCCCATGACTCGTACTACTCTATTCATCCTGAGAGTACCAATATGTACCAAGACCTTAAGGATAGATACTAGTGGCTTGGTATGAAGCGTGACATGGTCGAATATGTGGATCTGTGTGACACGTGTCAGTTGGTCAAGGCGGAACATCAGAGACCTGCTGGGTTACTTCAACCACTCAAGATACCCAAGTGGAAATGGGAAGAGGTAAGTATGGACTTTATTGTGAGATTGCCAAGGACCCAATCAGAGTACGACTCAATATGGATCGTCGTGGACTGTTTGACTGAAGTCGCTCACTTCATTCCGGTCAAGGAAAGCTACAATGGTTTGCAGTTGGCAGAGTTATACATGGCAAAGATTGTATGTTTGCACGGTGTTCCGATGAAGATAGTGTCTGATCGAGGTACCCAGTTCACTTCAAGGTTCTGGCAGAAGCTACATGAGTCAATGGACACTCGTCTTAATTTCATCTTAGCGTATCACCCACAGACAGATGGTCAGACAGAACGCACGAATCATATCTTGGAGGATATGTTGCAAACATGTGCTTTGAAGAATAGCACGAGTTGGGACAAGAATCTGCCCTACGCGGAATTCTCTTATAACAACAGCTACCAAGCAAGTCTCAAGATGTCCCCGTTCGAGGCACTTTATGGGCGAAAGTGTAGGACACCTTTATTTTGGAATCAGACTGGAGAAGGTCAAGTGTTTGGACCGGATATACTAAGAGAAGTTGAACGACAAGTGCAAGAGATCTGGAATAATCTGAAAACGGCACAGTCAAGGCAGAAGAGTTATGTAGATGCCCGACGCCGTGAGCTAATTTTTGAGATCGGAGAATTTGTGTATCTCAAGGTATCACCATTAAGAGGTCTAAGACGGTTCAAGGTGAAGGGAAAGCTTGCACCCCGTTACATTGGTCCGTTCAAGATACTGGAGAGAAGAGGAGAAGTAGCTTATCGTCTCGAGCTACCATCTCAACTGTCAGATGTACACGACGTGTTCCACGTGTCGCAACTAAAGAAGTGATTGAGGGTACCAGAGGAACAACTATCCATGGAGGCTATAGATGTTCAAGAGGATCTGTCCTACGCAGAACGACCAGTCAAGATCCTAGAGACGTTCGAATGTGTCATGAGAAACAAGAGGATTCGTATGTGCAAAGTGCAGTGGAAACATCACTCTGAGGAAGAAGCAACATGGGAGGGAGAAGAAGACATCAAGGCCGAGTTCTCCGATCTTTTCTCTTAGGACGTCCGAATCTCGAGGGCGAGATTCCTTTTAAGAGGGGTAGAGTTGTAACACCCAAAATTTCAAAAATTTGAAATAAAAGGATTTGAATCAGGAGTGCATCATGCATTTGCCTTTGATTTGAAAATTCAATTTCAAAATGCGCTAGAATTTGTTTGAAATTTGAAAATGCAAATAAATAAAAAATAGAAAAGAGAAAAAGGAAAAATAAAAAGAGAAAACCCGCGTGGGCCTTAACCTTGCCAGCGACCCATCTCCTCTCCCCTCCCCCTTTTCTTTTTCTCCTCGTCGGCCCAAACCGCGCTGTGGCCCAAGTCAGCCCAGCCGCCCCTTTCCCTTTCCTTTTCTCTCTCTTTCTCTGCGCGTGGACCCCGCCCGTTAGATCCATCTCTTTCCTTACCCCGCGCGACCATGCCCACCGATTCCGCCCCGGGTTCAATTTGCCGACAGGGAAATCATAGAATTAATGGCCCCGATCACCTTCCTTCGGGGGGAAATCCCCTTTCATACTTTGTTGCCCTCGCCCCCTATAAATACCGATCGACGCCTCCGTTTTCCCCACCCCGAGATCAAACCCTAGCCGCCGCTGGTGCAAGGTGTGTCGCCAACGTTCCCGTCGATGCGCCCATGTTCTCTCCCTCCTTGTTGGCCTAACACGTGCGCCATGTCTCCAGGAACACACCGGACACCTCCGCTCGGGATTTGCGCCGTTGTTTCGCCGGATTCGCCGAGGGCTGACGACCTCCACCGAGCTCCGCCGTCGCCATCTCCTCTCCGCTCCATTCCAAGCCCCGAAAACACTCTTGGTGAGTGTGCAATGTCCCCCTCTTTCGACTAGTGTAGAAAATGCATAGTCTAGGCGAGGCCCGCCGCCGTGTCTGGCGCGCGCTGCCGCGCGCCTGGGTGTGCGCCGCCCCTAGGGCGACGTGGCCCAGTCTCGACCGTCGATCTGAGGCCAACGGTCGGGATTAGATCAACGTACCCCTTCGGCTATTTAAAATTCAGGCCGTCCCTTGTTGATCCAACGACCCAGAATCATTTATGCATACCCCTTGCCTGTTTTGCACATAGCCCCCTATGCAGTTTAAAAATAATTACACATAGGTCCTGGATTTTATGAAATCACCCTCGCACTTTAATTCATTTCTGTCAACACTATTAAAATGAATAAATTTAGGCCAGAATTTAGGTTTTTTAGCCTCTATAAATTTATTATCCAGTCCCTGAATAGGTTATAAACTATTTCTAGGCCCTGCCCTTGGTCTGTTTTGCATAAAAACCCCTGTGTTAGTAGATATTTACATAAAATCATATGTTGTCTCTCTCTTTTTCTAAAAAATACCTTAGGATATTATTGGTTAGCATTTTCTAGTCTGATTAGGACCAACAATATTGTGTTTAATTTACTGTTCATGCTGAATTTGTAATAAACACATATGGACATTAAAAATCCCAAACTTCAGCCCACATCACTAATTAAATTACAACTAAGGAAATAATAATAACGACGCCACTACATAGGTTTTCTTTTGTGATTGTTTATTTGTGATGTGCCTATGTTTTCTTGCTCCTTATTGTGTGTTGCTATTTTTCGTTCCGCATGCGATGATATATTTAGAGTCGGTTTCCGAGCCGACCTACAACCCTCAGGACTACTACTTCTACGACCCACACTTCCAAGGAGGCAAGTTCCTTGACCATTTTGCACCTGTTTTATTAAGTTTTAATTAGTTACATGCTTAATAATTTGAATTCTATTTACTTTACCCTTCCATATAATTTCTTGTTACCGGGTTGGTTTGGGTGTATGTTATTATTACTTTTACGCTTAGTCATGCTTAGTATTGGGAGAGAAATACTTTATTTACATGTTATATTATTAATTGTTATCATCATTTATTGTGATATTGTGAAATGAATTATAGTAGATAGGAATCTGGCGAGTTGGTTTGTATGGTATGGTGCAGTATGCACGAAACCCGAGTTTTGGGGTATGAACCTTGCCGGATTCTAAGGACTGATTTATGGAGAAAGTCACCTAACTATTTAGTACCACAACAAGACTGAGTATGGGCAGCTTGATCAATTAATTAGGTTCCTCCCAGCTTAGTGCTAGTGTTTGGATAGTGCGGGGAATGAGATCAGAGTAACTGCCCTTGAATCCGAAAGGCTTAAGAGGGGGCTTATGTTGGCGGAGAGGTACTCCACTATATGCATGAGCGGTGAAACCTCAGTGGGCTAGTGCTAGTTGGGAGTGCCTTTGTAAAGATCTCGTAGTGATCTCCTGTCCACACCTAGGAAAGTGTGAAATGTGGTTGATCACCACTGGCAATAGGGAGGTTTACTTAGTCCACCTGATAATAGAGGATGGAATCACAGCTTGTGGGTAAAGGGTACATTCTCTGTAGAGATTAGAAACTGTCATGACAGTCGTGCACACGGACAAGAGCAACTTGATGTCCAATTCATAATTAATCAATGGATGGGAATGGTGGTTTGGTTGGGATTTGACTTATACGTGGGTTATGGTTGGGTTCACTCACCTAGAAGTAGGTGCTAATAAAAGCTAAGGGTAGGATGTAATGCTATAGTGCTTAACCCGGTTTTGGCCTTCCTTCTAAGAGTTTGCATGTCATCTCTTTTCCCACTTGCAGAGTACCGTTGGTACTCAAACTTGCTTGTTGCTTATCTTTCCTCAGTCTACAACGGAGAAGAGGTGGAGAATGAAGACTTCTATGCTGATCCGGATGAGACGTTCTAGGCTGGGCAACCCCCGGGCAACGCCTGTGTTTGGAGCCACACTAGTTTACTTTTCCGCTGTTTTGCTAGTGATCTTATTTAGACCTACGGGTTATTATTGTAAGACATTTATGTATTCGAACATGGCTTGTAATAAGTGATATTACACTTTTGTCTACACATGGATGATGTAAACTGATCCTGACATACATGTGGAAGTCATCCGGCTGTCTCGTTGGGACGGGGTGTGACATGCTTGGAAGCTTCCGTCAGCATGTGAATGTGAGTATGATCTGGGTTCCAAAAAAAACAAAAAAGAAAAGAAAATTTCGCTTCTGTTCTTTTTCTTTCTTTTCTTTCTTTCTTGCAGCTTGCACCGCTTAATCTTCTGCGCTCTCGCCGTCGCCCGCCGCCTGCATATTTTGCGCTCGCCGGTCATCTTCTTCATGATGACTTCTTCTTTGGGTGAGGTTCCGGTTGTGCGGTGTTCAATGCTTTTCAATGGCACCAATTATCGTGACTGCGTACCTCGCATGCGTTTGCACATGCGTGGTTTACGACTCTGGGAGTATCGCACGGGTGATCTTAAATGCGCGTCCTTTACGCAATCCACGGGAGTTCTTCACGAGAGTTCAATATGTACAGGGCATGGTTAGATGAGGATGCTCCTACTGGTGCTATTCTTACTGCTAGTATGGAAAATCATTTGGCTCCTGATATTGTTAGGTTTGAGTAGTCACACCAGATGTGGTCTTTTCTACGTCACCGTTACGAGATTACTGATCAGTCTTCCTCTTTTGCTGCTTTTCATCACGAGCAGCTGTTATGACAAGGAGATGTTATAGTGGAGGAGACTCGTGATGCTGTCATGTTGCGGGCCTCTACTCCTTTGTGTGCTCGTTATTCGAATTCTCAATCAAGTGTTGGTGTTCAGACTTACCGTAATTCACAGGGTGCTTGTGGTGCTGATACTAAAGGATCTCAGGGGAGTTCTACTGCTACAGATGCCCAATTGCTTATGCTTTTTTGTTGCCTTGTTGCCTCTTCATCATCAGGAGTTGTTGGTATTGTGACTCAGCCTTCTACACATTCAGGTTCTGCTGCTGCTTCTCCATCTTCCTCTGAGTGACCACTTCTACTTCTTGTTCAAGTACTCACCCATAGATTATTGATTCCGGAGCTTGTTTTCATATGACTCCTTATTCCACATGTTTATCGTCTCTGAGTCATTCGTCTCGTTCTCTCACTGTTCATATTGCTGATGGTTCTTCACTTCTGGTTCTTGGACAGGGCACCCTTTTATCTGACTCTTTTAGTGTTCCTGATGTCTCCTATGTTTCTAATCTGACCATGTGGCTTATGTCTGCTGGTCAACTCACTGATCATGGGTGTCGAGTGATTCTTAATTCTGATTCTTGTTCTGTTGTGGATCATCGTATGGGTTAGCTTGTTGGCTTTGGTCATCGTCTTCGTGATTCCCAGCGTCTCTAGGAGCTTGACCGACTCTGTCTTCCTTCCGCTGCGCCTGCTAGTCGTGTTAGCTCCGGTTTTGCTGCTTCATCTACCTCGTCTTTTGCTCAGTGACACCATCCTCTACTTGTGACTCTCGTTTATCTGTCTTGATTCGTCGTGGTGTCTTAGGGTCGGTTTCAGGATCTCAATCGTTAGCTCAATGTCAGGGTTGTCAATTGGGAAAACAAATTCAGCTTCCCTATCCTTCTAGTGAGTCAGTGTTTCAGAGTGCTTTTGACCTTGTTCATTCAGATGTCTGGGTCCTGCTCCTTTTGTTTCCAAAGGAGGGCATCCATACTTTATCATTTTATAGATGATTTTTCTCATCACACATGAGTTTACTTCATGAAACATCGTAGTGAGACATTGTCTATCTATAAGTCTTTTTCGGCTATAGTCCGCACTCATTTTGATACTCCTATCCGTGTCTTTCGTGCTGACTCTGCTAGTGAGTACATCTCTGATGCTCTTCAAGACTTTCTTTTGAGAAAGGTACCCTTGCTCAATATTCTTGTCCTGATGCTCAGCTCAAAATGTCGTTGTTGAGCGAAAACATCGTAATCTACTTGAGACGGCACGTACACTTCTCATTGCTTCCTCTGTTCCACCTAATTTTTGGGCTGAGGCTATCTCCACTGCCACGTACTTGAGTAACATTCAACCCTTATCTGCTCTTAAAGACGGGATTCCTTTTGAGTGTCTTACGGGCAAGATGCCTGCACCATCCTTCGTCTTTCTGGTCGTGTGTGCTACGTGCTGGTTGCACCTCGTGAGTGTAACAAGCTAGCTGCTCAGTCGGTTGAGTGTGTTTTCTTAGGGTACAATTTAGAGCATAAGTGTTATCGTTGTCCTTCTTCTGATGCTTCTTTTGCATCCGTTGTTGATCCTATTTTGTTACTATTCTTTCCAGATGCTCCCGTTGCTATTGTACCTCCTTCACACTCTGTGCCGCGTTCGACAGTCTCCCCTTCTTCTTCAGAGCCTTATTTTTTGGTTCCCAATTACACTTTGAAGGCTTCTGTAACACAAGTCTATACTTGAAGAGTTGTGCCCTCTTCAGATGTGCCATCTTCTTCTGATGAACCGTCTACTCCAGTTGAGTCATCTTCTGATGTCTCAGCTTCTCCAGCTCACCCTACCTCTCTTGATACGTCTTCTTCTCCTGAGGGATCATCTCGCTCTGATGATTCTTCTCCTGAGCAGTCTCTTGGACGTGGTCATCGTCCTCGCCATCTTCCTGATCGGTACTCTTCTTCTAGCTTTGCTGCTATTGCTCTTTCTGAGTCAGCTACGTATCGTGATGTTGTTTCCCATCTGGAATGGCAGCATGCGATGACCGAGAAGATTGCTGCTCTTGAGCACACCAGCACGTGGGAACTTGTGCCTTGTCCCTCACGTGTTCGCCCGATCATCTATAAATGGTTCTATAAGGTTAAGGACTACTTTGATGGTTCACTTGAGCGATATAAGGTCTGGTTAGTCGCCTGTGGCTTCCAGCAGGAACATGGTCGTGACTATGATGAACCTCTGCTCATATCGCTCACATGACTACTGTTCGCACTCGGCTTGCTGTGGCTTCTGTTCGTGACTGGTCCATCTCTTAACTTGATGTGAAGAATGTCTTTCTTAATGGTGAGCTGCGTGAGGAGGTTTATATGCAGCCACCACCTGGGTATTTTGTTCCTGAGGGCATGATTTGTCGTCTTCGACGTTCTCTTTATAGACTTAAGCAGACTCCTCATGCTTAGTTTCAGCGTTTTGCGTCTGTGGTCACTGCTGCTAGTTTCTCTGTCAATGCTCATGATCTCGCGCTTTTTGTGCACACTTCGTGTCGTGATCGCACTCTCCTTCTTCTCTATGTTGATGATGTGATCATCACCGAAGACGATTTTGAGCATATTGCCTTTGTGAAGACCTGTCTCAGTGAGCAGTTTCTAATGTCCGATCTTGATCCTCTTTGCTACTTTCATGGGATTGAGGTTTCCTCCTCTCATGAGGGAATTTATCTGTCCCAGGAGAAGTACATTCAAAATCTTCTTGATCGGGCTTCTCTTCCTGATCACCCGATTGTTGAGACTCCCATAGAACTCAATGCCCATCTTCGAGTCACGTGTACCTTGGTATCACTCGTCCTGATATCTCGTACTCTGTTCACATACTGAATCAGTTTGTTTCGGCTCCCACCCAAGTCTACTATAGTCACTTGCTTCATGTCGTGCGTTATCTTTGTGGGACTATCTCTAGACGCTTGTTCATTTTACGCTCTAGCTCTTTACAACTCAAAGCATATTCTAATGCTACTTGGACTAGTGATTCCTCTAATCGTTAATCTCTTTGTGCCTATTTTGTTTTCTTGGTGGTTCCCTCATTGCTTGGAAGACTAAGAAGCAGGTAGCAGTTTCACGTTCGAGTGCAAAGGCTGAGTTGCGTGCTATGGCTCTTGTGAGTGCATAGTTACTTGATTGCGGTGGTTGCTTGAGTATTTTGGTGTTTCTGTTGATATGCCAAACCAAACTCCTCTCTTGTTTAACAGTACATGTGCTATTAGTATTGCTCGTGATCCGATCAAGCATGAGCTTACCAAACATATTGGTATTGATGCTTCTTATACATGAGCACGAGTACACGATGACGTTGTTGATCTTCAGTATGTGCTTTCAAAGCTTCAGCTGGCTGACTTTTTCACGAAGGCACAAACTTAGACTTAGCATGACTTTTCTCTCCAAACTCAGTGTTCGTGACACACCTTGAGTTTGAAGAGGTGTTAGAGATATAACAGTTATTTGTATTTTCCCTTTTACATAAGAGTTTTTCTCATCTTTATAATCCCTTATACCTCTATTTATTGTGGCATATAACCCTCATAATAATACAAGCGATATATTCATAACACAACCCATGTCAGAATGGGTTATTGTAGGGAAGACAACCCTCGTGAGACTGTGCTTAGCAAAATTAGGCTGAGAGCTGTGTGGTGTGTGTGATCCCCCTCTCCTTGCTGCTGCCTGCAATAATGCTAGATTGAGAAAACATGTATTGATGCATTCGTGATGCTAGAACTGGTTCAGAAGGGGAATATAAACCGGTCAACTGAAACAAATGGGAAACAATACTTCACAGTATGAGATATACTGTGATCCTAGGCTCGTACAGTATAGCTCAAGGCCGAAAATTTACTAGTCCGTGAAAGGAAATTATGACATACAAGCGGCAATTTCGTGCGCCACCATCAATCTTAAGAGCAGGTGGAGACACATCCAGCTACAGCTCTGCATCAAGTTGACTTGTCAAGCTTCCCGATGGTGTTTTGTCTTGCATTCCGCAGAATCGTTTTGTCAGCAGTGATGAAGAAGCCGGCAACGCAGGCTGCCAAACAAAAAAAATGGTTATAAGGTCCACATCAGTTCGATTGTACTTGCACTGGACATGCACGAGACAGAAACAATTGGATGTGCACACTAATGACAAGGAAAGAATAAATGGAAATAGAAATCTGTGAACAGGCTACTGATATGTAATTGTTCAAACACATCAGTAATAGAGCATAAATTGTAGGACTGTAAAACGATTTGTACAGTATACTGTAAAATTATACTTCAACGTACCGTGCCAAATACCTTCTAAACTAATATCTCCAGACAGAACCAACATTACAAAGACCTGTGTTGCATATTGGCCATACCCGTACCGTGCCTTCAATACTAAAATCTAATGAGTCTATTTGAAAGCTAGTAATTTCATGTGGGAAAGAAACTGAAATCTCAATTCAAATGCATCATTTTCCATGTGCTGCTACATCATTGATAATACTAACCACACAAAGCAAGGTGCCAGTACTTTATCACCAACCCTAATGTTCTCTTTTCACTTTAAAGCACCACCAGGAAAAATAAAAGTGTGAATCCATCCCTTTTTTGGTAGTACCATGTCTATTGAAATATGAAGAGTCATACACAAATATACAATCATGAATGTGGAGTCTCATACATGGGTAGTACCATGTCTGGTGGGTGATGCTAACAGAACATAGAGTTGATCTAATCCAAAGTAGGTTCGCGGCTTTTCACTGTGGACATAAATGTCCAAAAAGTACAGAAAACTGGAAAAATAACTTGGTAAAATTGTTGTGTATTAGAGACTCAGTTCTTGCAGGTAGCAAAGTCAAGCCATGTTTGTGAAACAGACCACATAACGAGAATATGCATGGCATTCATGAGTAACGTTGAATAAGATATCTGTTGCATATACTGTAGTAAAAAAGAACAACTAGACCCCATAAAAAAATCATGACTTACAAACATGTGTAACGGGTGAATAAAATAGTGTTTTGTGCTTGCTAAAGGTATCCGGTTAATAGTGGGATTATAAAAAGTAGAGAAAATTTTAGGAGGGGTAGAGGTCGACCAAGGTTGACATGGCAGGAGGCGGTGAAACGAGACTTAAAGGAGTGGAACATACCTAGAGATTTAGCTCACGATAGGACTGTATGGAAATTAGCAATTCATGTGCCAGAATCTTAGTTTATTCGAATTTTGTTACTCTTTATCTTCTTTCTTATTAATCCATTTCTAAAATAAATAGAATGTAAAATCTTATTTTATTTGTATTTTGTATTTTTATTTTTTTACTCTCATCTTATTTTCTATTACTTTTCTTCAAAAATTGTTGGGTTTCATTTCTAGCCGACCCCAACTTGTTTGGGACAAAGGCTTAGTTGTTGTTGTTGCTGCTTGCTAAAGGTATCCCAAAAATTAAGTTTATTTTTATGATCTAGTTATCTATGGATATCTATACTGTAAAACGATATGCAAAGTATACATTAGATAGGATATTTAACACACCAACTAGCTGAAATAATAACAAAGCTCCACTATAAGCCTATACTCCAAGCATTTGATATGATGTTCCCACTATATGGCAATAGTCTTGAATCATAACAGCTAGTTGTCTCGCATCAATGGTATTGAATAGGCTGATAGAGTACCTGCCGATATGATGAGTGCTTGTGCGGTGTAGTTGAGATTAGCCTTAGCCCAAGGGAGGACGCGGCAACCAACCAGCTGCAGGAGAAAGGAGTTGGATACAGATCAGAAATATATGCAAGCAAACGATTCATAAATTCAGTAATCTGAAATATAAGCGAAGAGTATACTAGAGCTAATTAATAGGTTAACAGATGTCTATTCCTCAAGAAAATGTGGATGTAATTGATTGTTTGAACAAGTGGGGATAACAAAAATGGCAGTATGTCCCCTGTCGAGCATGGGCATGATAAATAACGTAATACTAGAAACGCACCGTGGGAACAGCAACCACTGTGCCAGCAACTGCAGCATTCTTGGCTCCTAGTATGACAGCCTCTGTAACAGAAAAAGTCGAGCAATTAACATCACAGGTAGAAAAGCGCATCATCGAAACTCGTCTTTGATCCCATCAGGCCAATATAAAACCCCCGCGCGTTCCATCTCTGTCCAGCCGCCACTAATCAAACATGTTATTCTTGCTTCACCACTTTGCCAGGTGCCAGCAGACGTATACTTGGGGCAGCATCAGTAAATGAAGGAAAAAGTCTAAATACCCCCCTCAAGTATTGCCTAAGGAGTAAATTACTCCCCAAACTACAAAACCAGTTACTTAAGACCATGAGGTATGCAAAACCAGTTATTTTTCCGCTAAGATGGTTTTTGAGAGTGGTATTGCCACATCAGAGGCTGATCTAGCAGTGTTTGCATGTCCCAAGTGTGGGACCCATCTGTCATTAAACGGTACAAATAAAATGAAGTCGTGTAGCTGGAACACTGCAACACCGCCAAATTCTTCCCCGTTGTCTACGGCGCGCCACAATACAAGGGCCCGCTTCCATTCCATTGGTGCAGGGCAGGCTGGAGATGCAATTTCCTCCCCGTTGAATTGACGATCAGACACATCCACATCAAGGCAAGAAATCACGGATTAGCCTCTCTTCCACTGTCACACGTCCTGACAGAACCTCGACTTTCGGCCAAGGCTACTGAGTACTATGCAGATGTGTCACTCCTGTATACATTAGCAATAAGAACAAGAGGAAAGAAACCAAGCAAAATGTACCCAAGTCTGAATCCCAAATTAGCAATCAATAAATTTATTTGCAAGGTGTCCAAACTATGTACAGCAACTACTTGGTAGAACTAGTAACATCTCTTGAAAATCTGTAGGCACTCAACTCCATCGGTCTTTATTAGCAGCGATCAGCAAAATGTGTGTTAGTAATGTCAGTACGATTCTCAGCAACCAATGAAAATGGGGACGCTTGTATCTATAATACAGTAGTAATCTCAACGGGAAGCCATGGAGACGGAGATGTCGATGGGCATGCGGAACTTGGCGGCTCAGTCCTGCACCTCCAGAAAGAGCTTGGACACCTTGGCAACCACCCACGACATGTCCGGGCGCGCGGCGGGGTCCTTGGCCACGCACCGCAGCGCCAGCGCCGTGAGCGACTCGGCGGCGCCCACGGGGAACGAGTCCCTCAGCCTTCGGTCCACCCAACGCCGCATCGCCTCCCCGCCACCCTCCGCCACGGCAGCCTCCGCGGCCTCGATCAGCAGCGTCCGCGAGTACTTCCCATTCGGTCGAAGCTCTTACTGCACCGGCTCAATGACAGATGGGTCTCACACTTGGGGACATGCAAACAGTTCCAGGTCAGCGTCTGAGGTGACAATACCACTCTCAAAAACCATCTTAGGGGGGAAAATAACAGGTTTTGCATACTTCATGGTGTTAAGTAACTGGTTTTGTAGTTTGGGGGTAATTTACTCGCTAGGCAATACTTGAGGGGGTTATTTCGACTTTTTCCGTAAATGAACTATCCCCAAGTCATAATTTACAAGGAAGTATAAGAAACTACATACAGATCGAGATTCAATCGACTTGCCCTGTGGGCGCAAACATACAAAGCGGTAATAGTCTTCATAGCCATCTCTACATAGCCACAAGCTCGTAGTAAACTACACCAGTACAACGAGGATCAGAAAGGAAGGGATCAGGTACCCATCTTTGGCTACAACGACGAAGCATCATAGTATGGAGGCACGCATTTCCACCCCCTTGCGCTTTGCGCAAGCACAGGAAATCTAATCAAAACCTAATCCAGCATCAGTTCATCTAGCTGGACGCAACAGTCCGCACCGAATTCTGACCGAGGAAACCGGGAACGGAGCGGGCGAGGGTTGCAGTGGACGCTACCTCTGATGGCGGCGTCGGACTCCTCCTCCTTGGGGGAGCGGATCAGGAAGCTCCTGCCGCCCATGGTATCCCTTTTTTTTTCTCTTGGTGTTCTCGGCGGGGGTGGTGAACGGCGAACGAGAGGGAGGGCGGGAGGCGGAGTGGGTGGGTTGTCTTCAGGTTGGTGGGTGGAGTACAGCAGTTCTATACAGCAAAAAGCTCCGAGCACAGGGGGCGGAAGATGGAGGACGGGATCCAGCTCTAGCAGCCAGCACGTGGTGGCGGCGTTACTGTGGCACGCACATGGCACCCCTGGACTTTTTTGGGCCCACAAATTTGGGCCGAGATTCGGGCGTTCGTTGCCGGGCTGAGCCCGGGCAAACTGAAGTATAGGGCCCACACTGTTGCTGGGCCAACAATCCTTTGATGTCAATTCCCTTCTTCTCTCTTAACAATTTTGGATATTCCATCTCTCGTGACGGATGAAAAATAGTCGTGTACACCAGGGCCCACCTATCAGCCGGCGCCGCCGCAACAAGGGAGAGCTTTCCGGCATTCCGCGAGCACGTCACAAGTGTTCTCCGCTACTAGCTAGGGGGACTTGGTGGTGGTGGCTGGATTCGGCAGGCTCGGCTCAGGTCGCCTCAGGGTGGAGACCGTGATCGGATCGGCGTCGCGTGGCTTCGAGTGGTTGATTTGAATCTACTAGTCGGCAGGAACCGTCCGCAAGAGGGAACCCTCGATTTGTTATCCGCGGTTTGGTCCGGCGAAATCGCGTACTAGTCTCTTTTGGGGGATTACGGCGCAGATTGCTGCTGCTTCAGCCGTCCTAGTCGCTTGCCCTCCCCCTCCGCCGCCGCGCGTGCCTAGCCTAGCTAGGATTTGGGCTGGAGCAAGCCGATGGCGGGACCCGTGGGCGTCGCCAAGCCGGCGGCGTCGCGGTCGTCCGCGAAGCGGTACAGCGGGACGGACCCGCCGCTGTCGTTGGCCGGGCCGACGCTGGCAGATCTCCAGAGGACGGCGGAGCTGGAGAAGGTACTAGTTCCTAGTTAATTTCCTAATCATGTTCTGCGGCCTTTGCCACCCGCGTACCATACTGTTGAACCGATTTATGTTGCATTTGTATGCCAAAACTTGGGTTCAGTTCTTGCTTGAAGCTGGCCTTTACGAGGGGAAGGAGGAGTCTGCCAAGAGGGAGGAGGTGTTATGTGAGATTGATCGGGTAATTCTTTCTTTAATTTCTCGTGTTGCTGTTTTTTTTTTACATGTTGCTTGTTTACCCTACTGAACTTGACAAGGTGACTTAATTCTTAGACATGAATCTTATAGCACTTGAGTATCCTACAAATTTTTCGACATCCCATGTTTACCCAGCTGAGCGTGTTGCTTGTTTATTACATACCCTACTTTCAAATTGAGCTTTGTATGGTTAGTATGCTGCCTTGATGGGTTTTGCTTTTTCTTAGTTTGTAACCAACACGATTATGTGCTTATCAAAACAGTTATCCATATTATTCTTTTTCTTTTGGCATGGGCCATGTCTTTCCACTGCTTGTACACTACAATGTACTTCCTCCTCTTTTTAATTGATGGCATTAAGACAACATTTCTAGTTCTTTTTTGAGTTAAAAATGTTGTCATAACACCATCAGTTAGAAACCGGAGAGAGTAGATTCACATAATTTGTTACTGCCTTTTCTTTTTGACTTTGTAGTAAGACTAGAACATTTTCTGTTGTCTTTGCATGTAGTGTTACTTATAGTTGTCTTCTTTTGACTTTACAGATTGTCAAGGAATGGGTCAAACAGTTGACTTTTAAGAAAGGATATGCTGAGCAATTGGTTGAACAAGCAAATGCAGTCCTCTTCACTTTTGGTTCTTATAGATTGGGGGTATCTGCATCTTTTTGGTTCTTTTGGTATTTTATCAGCAGCAATTTTTCCTGCCATTGAGATATTGAAGCATCGCAGCTAATTGATAATTCAGATGTTTTATTTTCAGAATGGAAGTGAGATCAATGAAATATAACCTTTAATTGCTAGTCTTTACTTTCCGAACATGTACTTTTGCTCGTCCAGAGTTCAGAACTTCACGGGTTGGTTTATGTCTTTCTCAAGCAGAACAACATCACCGAGCTACAACTTAAGAGCTAATAACTGTGTCCAAGTTCATTTGTACTTTTATTTGAATTCACATACCAGTGTTAAGCAATTATGTGAATTGCATTGACGTAAGAATTATGTTGGAATTTAGAGGAATGCAAATGTTGCAGTCAATTGTTTTAGTATGGTTTATGATACTGGAACATAACATGCAGTCTGTTTTAAGGTTGACCTCTTGCTAATTGCCACCGAGAAATCCAGCAACTTGCACCTTTTGTTTCCTTCTTTCTTCAAATAATATTCTGAAATGTTGTGTTTAAATGTAATGGCATTCAGGCTTTCTCAGAGTGATTGCCTATTGCATATACCTGGGAAAAATTGACCCAACTCGTAGTTATTGTTGAACTGCAAAATCAGGTAAAGGGGTTCTAAAATGTGGAGGTTCATTTGCGAGCTATAGTACAGCCAGTTTGCGTCTACGTCTCACAAAATAACTTCCTGAATATCTTATGGAAGGCAACAGATACATGTTTTCTAGATTTTGTTGTCCCATTTACCTGATTTTTTAACTGCTATCACAGTATGATATCCTATTGTTGTAATTTCTTTTTTCTTTTAGTAGACCCTATTCACTGCTTATATTCCTATTTGTTAGGTTCATGGACCTGGAGCAGACATTGATACCCTTTGTGTTGGGCCTTCGTATGTGAACCGAGAGGTTAGTTCATCTATGTTATTTTATCATTTATACTTTAGATTGTAAACAGATTCATCATGGGTGCTGACAAAAGAATTCTGCAGGAGGATTTCTTTGTCACGCTACATAACCTATTAGCAGAAAAGGAAGAAGTGACGGAGTTGCAACCTGTGCCTGATGCTCATGTACCTGTTTTGAAATTTAAGTTTCATGGGATATCAATTGACCTTCTCTATGCTAGCCTCTCTCTATCAGTAATACCAGCAGTAAGTGTTAGCATTGAATTCCTGCTAAATAATTCCTATATATGGAGTAGACCCTTTCTGCACGAGATATATTTTCACAACTTAGGTTATCCTCCATTAGTTCCTTTGATCACATTTTACCGCATTCAAAGCACTCAAGATGTGATATATATATTGATATTGGGCTATTAGAAATCCTCTGTTCATCTATTGTATATCACCTGGATCTGAATATACATTAGTCAATGTAAAGCGCCATTGTCTAAGATCTGTAATATTTTCCTAAGCCTCGATCATGCTATTTGGCTATTTGGTTGATCGCTAACTTCTTGTTCTTGAGATAATGGGGGTGGCAAATTGTGTGCCTTTAATTCTTTTTTCCCTTTTTGCTCTGGGCTCCTTTCCCTGGGTAAAGTAATGGAGATTTTTTTATACAAGCCAACACATACACAATTACACATGCTGGGGTTGTAGTTGAAGTGATGTCTTATCTTGCTGTATTGCTGCAGGATTTTGATATCTCCCAAGGATCTGTGCTCTGTGATGTTGATGAAGCAACTGTTCGAAGTCTTAATGGATGCAGGGTGGCAGACCAGATTCTACGGCTTGTTCCAAATGTTGAGGTTATTTAATACATTACTGCCTTCTCTCTTTTATTCCGTACTGTACGGTCATGCTGTGTCACTGTACCAAACTTTATGCTCTGCAGAACTTCCGGATGACGCTAAGATGCTTGAAGTACTGGGCCAAGAGAAGGGGTGTTTATTCTAATGTAAGCCTGAGTTTATCTTCAGTTATGTGCTTAAAATTTTACTGGTCTGCTACCAGGGAAAAGGAGTTTGTCCTTGCAAACGACTGTTTTGATATTGTAGTATTTTTTCTTGTCAGATTACTGGTTTCCTTGGGGGTGTCAACTGGGCTCTACTAGTTGCTCGTGTCTGCCAGCTTTATCCTAATGCAGTGTCAAGTATGCTGGTTTCTAGATTCTTTAGAGTTTTTACCCAGTGGCAATGGCCAAATCCAGTAATGCTATGTGCTATTGAGAATGATGATCTTGGTTTTTCTGTTTGGGATCCCCGCAAAAATCCTCGTGATAGGAACCATCTTATGCCCATCATCACTCCAGCATACCCATGCATGAACTCTAGTTACAATGTCTCAACCAGTACGTTGCGGGTTATCATGGAGCAATTTCAGTTTGGTAATAAAATGTGCCAGGTACACGTTTGTCTGTACTTGAAAAGCTTACATCTGAGAATTAATGTTCTTCATATAATCTCACTATCTATCTTTGATGCACAGGAAATTGAACTTAATAAGGCCAATTGGGCTGCTTTATTTGAGCCTTTCCATTTTTTTGAGGCATATAGGAAGTTTCTTGTGGTTGACATAGTTGCTGAGGATGATGATGATCTTCGGCTTTGGAAGGGATGGGTTCAGTCTCGATTAAGACAACTTACCTTGAAGGTATTGTTTAGGTTTCTTGTTCTGTGCACCATGAATTTAATTTTCTCTTTTTGCACAGATATATGGAGTGCAGTATGGTTATGCTAGATATTTTATTGCAAGAAAATAATTTCTTTCTAAAATGCAGATTGAGCGTGATACTAAAGGAATTTTGCAATGCCATCCTTACCCATATGAGTATTCAGATCCTGCAATGAAGTGTGCACATTGTGCCTTCTACATGGGCTTGTCA
The DNA here is from genome assembly GCA_036927565.1 of Tuctoria greenei. NCBI lineage: Eukaryota > Viridiplantae > Streptophyta > Magnoliopsida > Poales > Poaceae > Tuctoria > Tuctoria greenei. The sequence continues at coordinate 174,998,803 of JAYESD010000007.1, read as the reverse complement.
AGGAAAGAGGGGATGAAGAAACGTGGTCAACAATTTGATATCCGTGGAACAGTGGAGGAATTTTTGCGTGAAATCGGCATGTATGCATCGTGGAAGCCCGGGATGGATCTAACTGTCACCCATGTCCGCAGGGAGCAGGTGCCATCTTATGTATTTGAACAAGGATACGAGAAAGCCTGTTCTGCAATGCATGCAAACGAAGAAGAGCCGTTTGACAAAAATGACATTGAAGATGGCACGGTGAGTACATATCTGGAGGGTCCGCTTAAGAGAAAGTATGGCTCTGATGGAGATGGGAATGTAGAACTATGCAAATCTGTTAAAAGGGCTTCAGTAAGCCCACCTTGCGAGGAAACTCCACATCATCATGGAAACAGTGTCAGTAATATCCAATGTGACAGTCCGGTGAAAGTAATTTCCAGTGTTCGTTGCACTGGGGCTCAGACTTCTCTATTGCATGATGATGATGATGATGATGATGTGTATTTGGAACAAACAGTCACAACTGGTTCACCACATGGATCTGAGGATACCTCAGCATCGGGTACAAGCTGCACAGCAGTTGGGACTCTTGGTATGGTCGATGAATCTAGCAAAGTTGTTAGCTTGACATCCAATGCTGATATTGAGACAACTCATACAATGACAGTACAGACTGAGAAGGATGAACCAAAGCTTGAGGGAATTAGAAACTTGGCAAGCAGCAGTTGTGCCGAGTTGCTAGAGAGGGCACTTTTCACTGGGAAGTTTCTTGCTGATAACCCACACTTAAGTGGTGATGACGTGATTTGAAGTGGCGTTTCAGATAGAGGTTTTTCTTCCTATTCCTATGCATTCTTTCATTTGCTTGTTCTTTTATACATTTTTCCTATGCAATTATTATGATTTGCAAAGCTGATGAGATGCATGATTGAAGTGGTCTCGAAAGGTGATGCAGGTGTGAAATTGGATAGCGCCGGGAGGTCAGAGATCAGGGTTAAGGCATGTTTACGATCAGAATTCATCTTCCTTAGCATCTGAAATGGTCTATAATGTTTGTGCCATACTTTTAGTTCCTTTTTTCTTTTCTTTTATATGATAGGACTCACTCGTATATCATCAGCCGGGTAAATGTGAAAGGAAAGGAAAATGACTGCTGAATGCTGGATGCAATTTGAGTTTTGTGCCTGTGTTCCGTAAGTTTGCTTGCTCGGGAATATTGCTTATGCCCGTTGAAGGAAGCTGGTGCGAATTTTACAGAGGTCATATCGGGAGATGTGTTGCTTTTAGAAGGATGGAGATGGGATCCACATACATGCGCATCACTTGCAACAAGTCACCAAGATGCGACTTTTGTCAAGGTCAGGACGTTGTGGTTGTAGGTGAAATGGAGCAGGTATCACTGTATGCATAAAATTCAAAGACCGGCCTCATGGTGGCCTAAGGCTCTAGGTTAATATACTCCAGTTGCTGTCATCGAGTCGCCTTGTGTACAGAACATCCGGGATCGAGTCATGTACTGTAATTCAAAGTCAAGTTTTGGTCCAAGTCATTGTCACTGCAATCTCATTATCCATAAACGCGCGGGGCATGGTCTGCGCGAGCCCCAGCTGCCCGACCACTACCGCCGTACACGAGCTGCGTCACTTAGACTCCCGCTCAGATACCCGCCCTGCAAGCGCCGCCTGTTGAATTCGATTTAGACAAGAGAGTAATGAACACAAGAAATTGATTCCCACTACATTATTCATTCTTTCTATTTCCTTTTATACATGTTGAATGGGCAGACGCGACCGGTGTTGAGCGGACGCGAGGAGGAGGCGCCCGCGACAACCGTCGGCCGGCAACCGTCCTGAGGATCAGGCGTTCACATTGCATGTTTTGTAACACTCCCTCTTGAACGCTTGAGTTCCTTGTTAGAATGAATTTATCTTCGAAAAACCTAATGGGAAAAATCTGAAGATATATACATAATAAAATGCTTGTGTAAAAACTTCTGAAAACTTTATAAAACAGGAGAAAACACAACATATAATGCTATAATTGTTTTCAAATAAAAACCCTTGTGGAGAAAATAAGAAAACAGACATTATCTTGCATTGTCATTGCCTTATTAAAACTTATTGTGATAAAACTTCTAAGAGTAAAACTCACATAAGAAAAAGAGTACAACTTGATGCTTAATTATCAGGTGGCTTTCGATGAAGCTCCCCTTAAACCTTGCAAATATCTAAGTCTACGCATACCAATACCCTTAACACATTTAGAAAATGTGGAGTATGGTAGGGACTTAGTAAATAAATCTGCTAAATTATCACATGACTTAGTTTGTTGGAGATCAATTTCTCCATTTACTTGAAGCTCATATGGATAAAATAGTTTAGAAGCTATATGTTTAGTAACATTAGTTTTCACATAACCTGATTGCATCTGAGCAATGCAAGCTGCATTATCTTCATAGATAATGGTTGGTGACTCAATTGGTCTAATGCCACTTGAGACTTGGATATGATTAATCACTCTACGTAGCCAAGCACATTCACGTGCAGCCTCATATAATGCAATGATTTCGAAGTGATTTGAGGACGTAGTAATTAGAGTCTGCTTAGAAGACTTCCAAGAAATTGTTGTCTGTCCGTGTAGGAACACGAAACCAGTTTGTGATCTACCGTTGTGTGGATCACTTAAATAACCCGCATCGGCATAGGCGATGTGGTTTAGATCTTGTTTATTTGGAAAGAAAAGTCCAAGATCTTGTGTACTTTGAAGGTACCTTAAAATATTTTTCACTCCATTCCAATGGCATATTGTAGGAGCGCTAATATATCTTGCCAATAAATTTACTGCAAAAGCAATATCGAGTCTTGTATTATTTGCAAGATACATAAATGCACCAATGACACTAAGGTATGGGTATTCAGAACCCAATACTTCTTCTCCTTCTTGGCATGGCCGAAATGGATCTGTATCTCTTTCTAAGCCTCTTACTACCATAGGAGTTTTAGATGGATATGCTTTGTTCATATTGAATTTCTCCAATACTTTTTGAACATAAGCTGATTGGTGTACGAGAATGCTCGTATGAAGCTGCTCGAGTTGTAAACCTAAGCAAAATTTAGTTTTACCTAAATCCTTCATCTCGAACTCCTTTTTAAGATGATTTTGTGCCTCTTTAATGTCATTCTCAGTACCAATGATATTTAAATCATCAACATATACTGATATGATACAAAAACCAATTGAGGATATTCGAATGAAGACACAAGGGCAATCATCATTTGTAGAGTAGCCTTTGTTTAAAAGGAACTCCTTCAGTCGGTTATACCACATCCTTTCAGACTGTTTCAAGCCATATAATGACTTGTTGAGTTTAACACAAAACATGTTGCGATCTACTTTTCCATTCGGTATGGGTATCTCATCGAGAACCTTCATATAAATATCTGAATCTAGTGACCCATATAAATATGCAGTCATGACATCCATCAACTGCAAAGATAGATGTTTTTGTGTTGCTAGAGATATCAAGTATCGGAAAGTTATTCCATTCATAATAGGAGAATATGTTTCATTAAAATCAATGTCGGGTCCCTGCGTGAACCCTTGTGCAACTAGCCTTGCCTTGTATCTCACAACCTCATTGTTTTCATTTCGTTTTCGAACGAAAACCCATTTGAACCCAACAGGATAGGTTCGAGGAGGAGTAGGTATTACATTTCCGAATACCTCTCCCTTTTTAAGTGAGTCAAGTTCTGCCTTGATTGCTTCTTTCCATTTGATCTAGTCCAAACATTGTTTACGCTCTACCATGGTCTTAGGATCGGGATCTTGGAGAAGATCAGCAATCATGGTTGAAAAGCATGAGTTGACAACCGTTGTATTACGGTCAAATAATTCTCCAGAACTAGTATAATTGATGGAAATTTCTCTTATCCCCTGTAATTCTTTTTGACTTCCCAATATAGAAGAATCAGGGTTTTTCGATTGTCCAGCCTGCTCTATAGTGCGCACTTGAGGGCTAGATAAAGGATTTAAAATATCCCTTTGATGTATGCCAACATTTTGTTGACTTGTATTTACTTTCCTCGAGGAAGGTTTAGTCTTTGGACGCTTGCTTGAAACATCTATTCCTTTACTTGCTCTCCCCTTTTCGAAGGTTGAGTGGTTTTTATTGGTACCTCCACTCGTCAAGGTGCATTGATAGCAGAATTCAAAGACTTTGTGATATTATTATAGTCAGTAAATGCATCTAGCAAGTTACTAGCAATTTGCTGTAACTCTATAATTTTCTGAACTTGAAGTTCAGTTTCCTTTGTACGTGGATCAATATTTAGGATGGACTTGTCATCCCAATTTATTTCTCGGCAGTCATTGATAAATTTATTATCTCCCCCTAAAGCCGGAAAATGATCCCCATTAAGAATACAATCAGCGAATCGGGCCGTGAATAAATCTCCTGTTAAAGGCTCCAGGTATTTAATAATAGACGGGGATTGATATCCCACATATATTTCTAATTTCCTGTGAGGGCCCATAGAAGTTCGCTTAGGTGGTGAAATTGGTGTGTATACAACACAACCAAATTTTTGCAGATGGGAGATATTGGGTTGATCTCCACGTACAAGTTGTAAATGGGAGGTGGTATGATATGCAGTTGGTCTTAATTTTAGAAGATCAGCAGCGTGTAAAACTGCATGACTCCAACAAGATATTGGTAAATTGCATACTTGTAATAATGCCCAAGCTATGAGTTTAACCCTCTTTATTAGAGATTCTGCTAAACCATTTTGTGTGTGTACATATGGAACAAAATGTTGTACTTCAGTTCCTTGAGCCATACAATAATCATTAAAGGCTCGAGATAAGAATTCAACAGCATTGTCCATACGGATACTTTTAGTCCTATATTCAGGATAATTCACTTTCAACCTTATGACTTGTATCATAAATTTGGCAAAAGCATGATTACGTGTAGATAATAAACACACGTGTGACCATCTAGTAGATGCGTCAATTAAAACCATGAAGCATCTAAATGGACCACACATTGGTTGTATGAGTCCACAAATGTCACCTTGAATTCTTTCAAGGAACTTTAAGGTTCAGCATGGATCTTAAGCGGAGAAGGTCGCAAGATCAACTTTCCCATAGCACATGAAGTACACATAAAATCATTAGATTTTGGAAATTTAGTGTTCTTTAAATCATGTCCGGTGCAATTTCCAATAATTTTCCGCATCATCCCTATTCTGGGGTGGCCTAGGCGTGAATGTCAGGTCTTAAATGTATCAACATTCTGGAAAAGCACCTTGTATGCAACATGAGGTACATGTTTTATGTACGTGAAGTACAGTCCAGATGGAGTAGAAGGAATTCTTTCTAGAACTTCTTGCCCATATTCGGAAGATTTTGAAATAAGAAGAAATTCTTCTTTATTTTCTTCATGGGTATGTATATGTAACCCATTTTTCCGAATATCTCTAAAACTTATGAGAGTACGTGTAGAATCAGGATACAATAAAGCATCCTCAATCATCACTTGTGTCCCATTAGGGAGAGTAATAGTGGCTTGTCAAGAGCCAACTATTCTCGCATCGCGTCCTGCGATGGTTAAAACATTTCCCGACCTCCTAGTTAGGGTCTGAAAATATTTTGTATCCCTAAGTATAGAGTTTGTGGTGCAACTATCTACAAGGCACATTTCTTCTTCTATCAGAAATTTCTCGTGAAATCTAATAAATAAGAATTATAATAATAAGTTGCATTGAAATACAAATATGTATATAAAATATTAGAGTGTTGAATAATCCTAATACAATATACTTAATATTACATTACACCACACTTGTATTTACATAAATTCGAACATATGTAAATTTCTATGGTAGAAGATCTATAAAAGATCATCGAATACATCGTTCGAATTGTATTCCACCATAGCATTATCCAAATCCCTGTGGTCATCATCATTCAATGTTGAATCGTTATTTCCAGGATCTTCAATATCCTTGCTTGAATAATCAACTTCAAATGTTGGCTTTGTTTGAATACTCAAATGAGTTTCATACTCATTTTCAGATCCTTGAGTTTTCTTGTCTTTTCCCATTGATTTCTGGTATAAAGTCACAAGGTGTTTCGGCGTGCGACATTTATCAGCAGTATGCTTATAAGTGCCACATGCCTTACACTGTACTATTTTCCCTTTTAAGGGAACACCATCCTTTCTCATTTTGTTTGAGAATGTCTTATTCTTTTCCCTATTACGGCGGCGTCTAGCAGATCTACCATTTTTCTTAGAATATAAATTCTTAGAAGCATTTGCTTTCTTCTCATTATGATGAATTTCGGGTAGAGGAGCAGTCCCAACATGACGTTGGTGATGATTCTTAATAGTAAGTTCATCATGCTTCTCTGCATGAAGTAAATCTCTAATGAGGTCAGCATAATGTTGGTAGTCGCGAGCCCGGTATTGATGTTGTAAGACTCTATTAGAAGGGAACATAGTTTGAAGAGTCTTCTCTATTTTGTCCTCTTCAGATGGTTCTTTCTCACAAAACCTTTATTTAGCACATACCTTATGAACAGCATGATTATAGTCTTCTACAGACTTAAAATCCTGAAGACGTAGTTGAGTGCATTCATGATTAGCCTCAGGCAATATAATTGCCTTTTGCTGTTCATAACGGCCTTTTAATGCCATCCAAAGAGTATGTGGTTCTCCTTCCATCATATATTCTGATCTCAAGTCAGGATGGAGATGATTACGGATGAAGTATAATGCCTGGTACTTAAATGTATCTAAAAATGCTGCAGGTCTTTCTTCAGTAGGAATAAGAGCAGCCATGAGTCCTTTAAAAGCCAAACTTATCTTGATATTAAGAGCCCATGTGGAGTAATTATGACCATCAAGTGCAAGTTCTTCAAACTCGCGAGACATTGATTCCTACATGTAGGAAACCAGAGATTTTATTAATAAAATCATCATGGTGGTGTTATAATGTGTGTTAATCATAATGAAAAACACTTTAAATTTATTCTTTCTTATCTAGCCAAACTTAGAAAATGGCTTGAGAAGAAGAACAAATGTATGTATATTCCATGTTAAAGATGGCCAAATTATTAGTGGCCAAATTACAATGAATTATACATATTTTCACGTATTAAGGTATGGGTTCATATTGTATTAAGCCAAATTATAGCAAAATGGCTTAATCAAATATGACATATTATTTTTATATTTTATGTGTATTTTATATCCATCATAAGCCAAACTTTGGAAATTAGCTTTAAATGATGAAAATGTGTAAAATTTGTGAATGTATTAAACAAAATTCAAAGTTGAGGCCAAATTTTGAAAAATGGCCTAAACAATAAATTTTGGACAATGTAATAATTTAATTTTTTTATTCTATCTACTTGGCCAAAATTTAAAAATTAGCCAAATATAGAATTTGTTGCAAATAAATAACATTTAAATGCAATATATACATTGTCATAATATATTTACATTAATCACAAATATTTACAACAATACACATACACACTTGCAGGAATTTAAACTAGATTCTAATTTAAATTCTAACTAAATTTAAACTGCAATTTAAAAAAGAAAATTATATATATATATATATATATATATATATATATATATATTTGGGATGTAACTGGGATTTGGCCCAGTATCACAGTCCAGCGAGTGAGGCAGTACGGCCCGGCTCAGGCTCGGCCGGCGGTCGAAACCACACGACCCATTGGCCGATGCTGGCGCGGCCCGACAACGGACTGGCCCACGTGTTCTGGTTAGCGCGGCGGCCCGGCCCGCGTGCTCCGGTCGGCGCAACGACCTGGCCCGCGTGCCGACTTACGGGCGGGGATAAGAGGAAGGCGGGGCAGTAGGCTTTAGGGTTACCCCGCAACCGCAACCACCTCGCCCGATACCTCGTGTGTTCTGCCGCGTTCTCGATCGTCGGCTTGCCGTACCATGTCGCCTGCCTTCGCTTGTCTTCCTCCCTCCAACCTTTCCGGCGCCGCACCCCCAGTTACCCCCTCACCGGCGCCGTTCCCTTATTGTTTAGGGATTCGGATCGGTGGTCGAGGCCCTTTGTCGGGGGTCTCGGGTCCTTCCGGCGAGGTGGGCAAACCGACGGAGAAGTCGGTTCCCGCACGGGCTCGTGAGGGCCGACGGTGGATCTGAAGTCGATGGCCCGGCTTCTCCTTGAATGGATTCCGGTAGGGGGACATGGGCGGCGATGGAGGAGGGCGGCGCCGGTGGAGTAGCTTGTATTTCCATTGTTGAAGGCGATGCCGACGATGGATTTGGAGTCCTTGAGGTCGGCCTTTCGGGCCGATTCGGATCCTCGCCGTGCGGCGAGTCATCGGCGGCTCAACAATATCGGTGACCACTGTTATGTCGCGGCTGTCTTCTTCCTCTCCTCCCTCCTCCCCCTGATAACCCGATGACGAAGGATCAAAAGTCGATGCAACCCGGTTTGTACCGTGGATGGTATCGATCCCTTCTTGACGACCTCTCCGAAAGGCGTCTGGATCCGAGGGTTGCACGGAAGAAGGGTTCGTCGGAGCAACTGCCGGCCTTCGGAAGCGGCGGTTACGGTGTCGTCTTCCATTTCGGCATCTGTTTTGATCTTGTCTTGCAGGATTGCGACGATGGACACCATGATGGCCGCGGCGGCGATGCAGATGGTTTGATTCTTCATTTCCAGTGAAGATCACGATGAAGATTGGATCGGTAAGATTTGTCATCTTACCTTTTTTTTTCTTCTGTCTCTCCGAGCAGTGCTGATAACGTGTTGAATTCGATTTAGACAAGAGAGCAATGAACACAAGAAATTGATTCCCACCACATTATTCATTCTTTCTATTTCCTTTTATACATGTTGAATGGGCGGACGCGACCGGTGTTGAGCGGACGCGAGGAGGAGGCGCCGGCGACAACTGTCGGCCGGCAACCGTTCTGAGGCGTTCACATTGTATGTTTTGTAATACCGCCGATGCCCTTTGCAGTCTCTGGCAGTAGGAGCATTTGTTCCCCTCAGCATCAGAGTTCTCAGCAGGGTTTTCACTGAGCCTACATGGGACGGTCAACTACTCTTCCTTTGCCCCGGCGGCGAACTCCCTCAGCCGCGCCGGACCACGTCGGCACGGCGCCAGCTCACGGCGGGACGACGTTCGCAAGCAGCAACCGGCTCCTCGCAACGCCGTCGATCATCGCGAGGAAGATGCATGGCCGGGGCGTGCTGTGCGGGACACCGACCCGGCGAACGCGCCAGGCGCTACTTGTTGGGGTGCTGCGGCGGCGCGTGCACCGACGTGCTCACCGGCTGGACCGACTGACGCGCGTGCGGGAAGCGGTGCCAGTTCGGCCGTCCGGCTGTACTGCGCGGGACGGATCTGCGGCGCCGGGGCGCCGTGCACGTACGGCATGTGCGGTTACGTTGAATCCAGGCCACAAGCAGCCTGGGCTTGACGGTGCAGATACGCATCTGAGCCATATACACACTTCCTCGTGCATGAAAGAGGTCGCCATGCATGCGCATCTACATATTGTGTGAAGGACTGAAGGTACACATTTATCTCGTGTACCAAGGATCAGATTGCTCGTCAATAGGGGTGGTTCATTGTTTTGCAGATGTTGAGAATTAATGGACTGCTTAATTAGTAGATGATCTGTCTTTCATGAAGTTTTATCTGCATTTTCCCTAACGAAACGATTTCATCTGGACGCGGCTGCTGTATTATAGACGGTATATTGGGATACTGGTGCCACATCGTTTTTGACAGAGGCATCAACTAGTAGCAATGGGTTATACTCTCTCCATCTCAAAAAACTTGTGTTTAAAAATGAACAACAAAACGACAAATATTTTAAGACGGGACAATATTATTCTTTACTTGTAGTTACAGAACCTATCGGTCTGTTCTGGTCGAACAGCTTGGAATATTGTTTTACGAGTTACTCTTCTTACTTTTTCATGTAACAATTGAAGTACGTATGTAAGCATCAAGCCACTATTTCATTACACAAAATAATTAAAGAGGTACAAAATTTTGCAAGATTTTCGCTGCTTGCACGCAAGCATTTTACACGTTTGCCGTCCAGTGAGGTGAATCGTCAATCCGCAGGCAAGAGCAAATTCTTTATTTACCTCGTGAAAGCACGTCCAGGATCAAAAGGCCTTTTGATCTTCATTAATACTTACTATATTAGTCTAATTAAGCCGGCACCGGAGAGCAGGTAGATCTGCATAGCTCCAAGCCTCCAACACCGCGTTGACTGGCAGCTAGTCAGCCAACGCGTTATGACTCGAGTTTCCAGCTTTGCATGCATGTCCCACGCACACAAAGTTCGAGCTCCATATATACGCCCTTATAATTACTTCATAGTTTACCAAGCATGATGACATGAACTTAGTTTATTTTTTATATATAAGAGCTTAATTGTATCTGATCATGCGTCTCCACGTAGCGCTCCCCTCAATCTTTGCACCACCCTCTCAATGCCTCCCTGTTGACCTGTCACCTGCAAGAGATCAAAGAAGAATAAACGACCGTAACAGACTAAGAGCAGTAGAGCACTCATATGAAAGCATGTGTCGTTAAGGTCCAGACTCAGAAGAAAAATGCAAGTGTGTGACCCCCGTGTCGGATAAACATATGTACGTACTGTGTACTGCACAGAACGTCGACTGACCAGCGTATGGATGGTGTAGATGGCCCTGGCGCCGACCACCGAGAAGTGCGCGTTCTGCACCTCGCCGCCGGCCTCCTCCACGGCGCGCACCGCGCGGTGGAACGACGCGCCGTCGCTAGGTGCGGCGCCGGTGACGAGGATAACGTGCAGGCCGGACCCCAGGTGCTGCACCTCCACCTCCGCCGCTACCGCCATAGCCGAGGAGCCGGAGCCCTGGGAGGACGTCAGCTCCCGCTTCCTCTCCCGGAGCCTCTCCACCCTCTCCGCAGTCTGCCTGATGTAGGTCGCTGCCGCCTCCAGCCTGTCCGGCCGCGTCGTCGCCGGCGGCCCGCCCCGTTCCGCCGCCTGAACATCAACACATACCCATCGATCGAAACAGCGTGAGCTAACAGCTTGTCGCAAGCATTGAAGTGTACGTGTATAATAACTTGTTGGTGCGTGCATGCATGGATTATAATGTATTGCCCACGAACGAACCGGCGCGTTGCCGCCCCCGTCGCGGACGAGGTTGTCAAGGCGGGAGAAGAGCGCGTTCATCTGGTTGCGGCGGTTGCGCTCCACCGTCTTCCGGTCAGGCTTGCCACCACCACCGCCGGCGGCGGGATATCCGAAAGGCGGCGGCGGTGGAGGCATCGCCATCTCAGGCTATTTTGATCTGGACCAGTCAGCGTGTGCGTACGTTTGCTTGGATGTGTTCAAGGTAAGTGAAGAACTCGTTATGTTAGTATACCTCGTCCGAGGGCACTACTACATATATATACATGAGTTGCTAACGGGTCGGGTTCAGTTATATTCCACTACTGCAGGTATGTACTAATGTCTAATGTACATGTTTTAAGGTAGTGTGAAGTGCAGCTAGCTGGTGTCCGGAGAATTTAGCACTTTTTCTGAACTTCCATGCATGGTAAGAGGCATTGAAATACGTTGATCCTTGTTTTAATTGTTTTTTATTTGAAGATGCATTTTGAGGTCTGAACAAAATCTGTTGAAGTCCATTTGTGGCGACGACGGTACCTTGCTGATACTAACGTGGTCGCCTATTCGATTTACCACAAGTATCTGCAAGCGCCCGGTTAAATTACCTCACCCGCTTACTCAATCTCTTCCATTAGGATTTGCAGCTGCATACACATACACCCGTATTTCATTTTATTTGATGTTGATTAGTTGAACTGTCAAATAAAATAAAATAAAATGGAGAGAGTATAACAGTCAGGATGACCACTTGATTAGCTGAGGTAATTAACAGATGGGGTGGGAATTATGGGAACCGAATCACTTGACCTCGCTTTGATTTGCTGCGGTCGGCACCGGATCACTTGACCCTACGACGACTACGAGGACCGTGTATGGGACCGGGGTAAAATGTCAGGAACCGTCGGATCGCTAACGGATGGTGCGGGACGTGGATTTGCGCGGTCAGCACCTGATCATGCATGGTCGGCAGCAGGCGGCAACTCAACTGGCCTTGAACGGAATGATTCGCCACCTGTGATGGAGATGGTACTCCCCAGAGACTGCGCAGGTCAGGTCAAAGCATGATGACGTGGCGCACTTATTCGCAGGTGACGTGGGATGCCTTCTCTCCTCTCCCAAGCAAACCCAAGTCTCCCAAGGCCAGCTGCCGCATCCAGCCTCGCGTTGCACGTCCACCGCACTCAACACGTGTGTTAACGCAGCATTACTTGTACTAGTTGCGGCACTGACACTATCACTAGTTGCCACCAAACCGTAACACAATTCAGGAAGGCCGGAACGCAGCAGCATCGTAGCAGGCCATGAAATGGGCCTCGGCCTCGTCCAGCATCCTGATAAACAGACGGGCTGTACTGTAGCGTGTAAAAACTGCGCTCATAGTCCGATGATCTCTCCCTTCAATTGACATACACTTGCTACACGCGGTTTGGTTTGCAGCCAATTAAAGTCAACTTAACAGTAGGTGAAGCTTCACCTTCCTCAGATATCGATCGTGGAAAAAAACCACAAAGATCAAATCAATTGCCTAGCTAGATGTGCTGCAGCAACCATTGAAAATTGTTGGCCAAGCAATGATAGCCTGCTCTCAGTGAGTTTGCAATCGATTATCTTCTGGCTAAATGCAGCTAGCTAACTAAGCATATATACGAGCCAGAGAATAATTAGCGCTGGTCAGCTTATATTACGTACTAGCTCTTTTTTTAAAAGATTGTCACCTTTTAGTAAAAAATGAACTAGAAAGTGATAATGTTTTGAGAAAGAAGAGAGTACATACGTATATGCAGTATCAGCTAAAACTAAATCCTGCGTGCATGCATGACCCATGGCGTGTGTGGCACTGTGGCCTGGCCCGTCACCGTCAATATTTTGCTAGCTATTCAACCATCTGCAGGTGGCCTCGTTCTCCCAATTACAGGCTGGCTGCTCGTATAGGTAAGCTAGATCCGAGCAAAATCTTTTTGGACGGCAACGTCGGACTGATTAAGCTAGCTAGGGCCCGACGATTGTTACGCAAAATATAATTTAACAACGTCGGACTGAATCAGGTACCGGTTACAGGACATGAAGAAGAACAAGTTTCTGCTGCCATCTATGAAGGTACTCGTGCTACACATGCCTTTGTCTTACAAACTGCAAAAATACAATGCAAAGTTCCAGTTGTATATAGAATGCAAGATTTCACTCTATAAGATTTCATCTTTACAAAATGTCAAGTTTCAGTTGAAGCTGAAGTAGAGGTAGATGAACAAATTTATCATACTTTTGATCTAAATATGGAAGCCATGGAGGATCCTAATATTGTAACCTTACAACATGTTGCACAAGAATTAGAGACTGACCTACAGGACCATGTTGACATTGTGTTCAATTGGGAGTTGGATTACTCAAGTGGACAAGATGATGCACCGGCACCAACACCTGCAAATGAGTGCAAAAATATGACAGAAAAAGAGAGGACGAACATATATGAAGCATTGTTGACCCATAGCAACAATGGAAAGTTAAAAAGAAACTCCACAACGGTGGTTGCTGAAATGTTGAATGCAAAAATATATAATGTCCAAGCCGTGTGGCGCAGAGTAAAGGAATGTCGAGCATTGGGAATACCTGTAGATGTAAGGTCAAAGAGGACCGGTAGCAAGCCGACTGCATTTAACCTGTCACAGGTTGCTAGCATTCCGTTGCATAGGAGTACAATAAGAGGACTTGCAGTGGGATTAGGCGTCAAGAAAAGTAGTCTTCGCATGTGGTTCAAAAAAGGCATATTAAGACGTCACTCCAACTCACTCAAGCCACTTTTAAAGGAAGAAACAAAAAAACCAGAATGCAGTTCTGTATTTCTATGTTAAATCAGCTAACTTTGCAAAGTGGACCTACATTTGTTGATATGTGCAACATTGTTCATATAGATGAGAAGTGGTTCAATGCCACAAAAAATTCCAACACTTTTTATTTGCTTCCGGAAGAAGAGGACCCACATAAGACTATACAAAATAAGAACTCTATTGATAAAGTGATGGTTTTGGCAGGTGTTGCAAGACCACTATTTGATGAACACAACAACTGTATTTTTGATGGTAAGATAGGAGTATGGCCTTTTATTAGAAAGGTTTATTGCAATCTTTAAACTGGTGTTGCATATTATTTATGTCATTGTACAATCTAACACGCTTCTTGTACTAGGAGCCGGCACAAAGAAGCAGCCAAAATCGAGCTAGAGGGACTCTTTTGACTAAGTCTATTAAAGTTGATAGAGATACTATGAGATCATTTCTAATTGCAGAAGTTCTACTAGCTATTAGAGCACGTTGGCCCCGGGAGTATGCAAGAAACACTATATGGATTTAGCAGGACAACGCGAGGACACATGTGTTGTGCAATGATGAGCAATTTTCCCTTGCTGTAGCACAAACAGGCCTTGATATCCGTCTCATGAACCAGCCCCCAAATTCTCTTGATATGAATGTGTTAGATCTTGGATTCTTCGCTTCTCTTCAACCATTAACATATAAGAGGATTTCTAGAAATATTGATGATCTAATAGCTAATATTCTTAAGGAATATGATGAATACAATGCAGACGAGCTCAACAAGGTGTTTCTTACATTACAAGGTTGTATGATTGAGGTTATGAAGGTTGGTGGAGGAAATCGGTACAAGATTCCACACATGAACAAAGCAAGGCTACAACAGCTAGGCGATCTTCCCAAAACTCTTGCTTGTGATCGTGAATTATATGAAAGTGTAGTTCAGATATTAGTTGTTTAGATCTTAGGATTAGTAAGCACGAAAGATATCATATTTTGTATTAAGTGGCAGCAGACACTTGTGAAAGGCATCATATTTTGTATGTAAATGTCAGCAGACAATTGTGAAAGGCATCCTATTTTGTAAAACATGTGTCATGTTTAGAATATGCAAAGCACGAAGCAGCACCCTTGTCATATTTCAGTGCAAGTCATTTCACATTACAAGCACAAAGATTCATCAGTACTAGATCATCAAGAAACAACACATTCAAATTACAGAGACATTCATCATCATTGTCGGAGTCTTGTTCCGGCAATTCTCCTGGCACTACCGTTGGTAGCCCGCGGAGTTTGTAGTTCGGTAATGGGCGCGCAGAGATTCAGAACACGATGGCAAGTAGACACGAGGATTTACGTGGTTTGGGCCGCCTAAGCATAATACTCTACTCCACGGAGTGTGAAGTTGTTGTATTGAGCGTCTGAGCACTTGTGAATGTGTCAGAGCCGAGTATGGAAGAGGTCTGGAAGAACCGTCCCCTGTGTATCGCTCGACCAGTCCTTTTATAGTACAGAGACTAGTCGTTACACCGTTAGCCTGGCCCGACATGTGGCCATGGTGGTTAATGATGCTTAATACACAATTAATGAGGTTAATTACCCTTAATAGTGTGGTAACGGGCCTTGACAGTGCCGTTACTGGTATTAAGGGCCCTCCGATCGTGTGTCATTAATATGGTATTAATGACACTTAATCGGGTCTTGAAGTCCTTGATTATCCCTTGAAGGTCCGAGCCGTTGGGGTCCACCAGTCTGATTGTTGAGGCTGAAGGTCTGGCGGTTGGACACGTGGCAGCTCTAGAGCTTACCGTATGAGACGGGTAGGTCCGGTGCAGTTGTACACGTGCCGGTACCGGAGCTTCCCTCTGTCGGGGGTTTGCTCCGGGTGTGCTGCGCAGGTGTTTAGCCCGGAGCTTTCCCATGTGTGGGACGTAGCTCCGGTTGCATTATACATGTGGCAACACCGGGACTAACCATAGAAGGGAGGCAGGTCTGGTCCCGTTTGACATGTGGGGTCTTCGGAGGTCTTCAACTCAGACGGGTGAAGTTCCTTTGGTCTTTTTATAGTCCCAAGGGGTATTCAGTACGCAGGGTACCAACAGTGGCCCCCTGGGCCCACCTCTGGGAGAGACCTTTTGGATGAAGTCGTTCTGCCGGAGGTGGGTCCATCCTTCGGTTTTTGAGTTGTGTCTTCAAGGGTCTTCGGATGTGCCGTTGGCGGTAGTTTGTAGTTACCATCGTCGCGTGGCATATCCAGGATGCGGCAGGTGAGATCTGAGCATGCGGATCTCACGCAATTGAAGGTCGCCGGTTCTCGATACAAAAACCGTATCTATTCTGCGTGCCTTGTCAGGCCGCCGCCTTCGGGCTTCCCGCCTCTCATGATGACAACCGTTTGCCTGGGGTAAGGACCTCGACTTGATCGTCGGGGTGGCCCCGGGCCCCCTTGTCATTGGCAGGGTGAAGTTTTTGAACTATGTGGTCAACTCTTTTGCGGTTTCCATCCAAGCGTTACGGGGGCTTACTTAAGAAGGAAAGCACACACTGTTTGGGGATTCTTTATGCCTTCATTTGAACTTGCACTCGAATCCTCCAAACTTCCGCCCGCTTTTCATCTCTCGCCTCGCTGTGCTACGATGAAGTTGGGACTCCCCAAGAGCCGCATTGGGAGCAAGAAGGAGTTGTCTAGGGTCCGGACCAACATGGGATGGTCCAGTGACTCCTTTGACAACGACATTCACTGCGGCAAGCTTCCCTTCGAGAAGGAGCGAGGCAGAGATATGGTGTACTTCCTTGGGTACGCCATGGCGGGTTTGATCCCGCCTTTCTCCACTTTCTTTCTGATGTTGCTTGATTTCTATGGTCTGCAGCTCCACCATCTAGGCCCCCACTCAATCTTGCTAGTGGTGACTTTCGTCCACTTCTGCGAGATGTGGGTGGGCATGCCCCCTTGCGTGGAGTTGTTCCAGACTTTCTTCATTGTCCACCCGACCGAGAATAGTGATGAGTTCATCGGCTTCTATTACTTCATGAAGCGGAAAAACTCTCCCCTCAAGTATTTGAGGTCCTTCCCTTCCGGCAAGTGGGACTGGGTGGTCATCACCGTTGAGGGACACGAAAGGTTGGAGCTGCAGGAAGGCCTTCCTCGCGTCGACAACGACACTTGGAGTGACGTGCCAGAGCTGTCGAGGGAGTACAGACCCATCCTGGACAGAATCCAGGAATGTGTCGAAGGTGGGATGACCCCGCAAATGGTCTTCGGTAACTTCTTGACGAATATGTGGGCCCCACTGAAGGCTAGGAGCCGACCTGCCTGGGCCTTCAACAGTGAGATGGACACCAACCGCATTGAGGTTGGCTTGGACACCAACCTGACCGGTGAAGCCTTGAAGACCCATCTCAAGAATTCCAGCCTGGGAACATCGGCCCTGGCGATGTGTCTCCATCGGCAGCCTTCCTTCCTCTGAATATGATACCAGAGGAGTGCAGAGAGCTATGGAGGAAGATGCCGCTGTTGGACGACTTGGGTCAGGTAGAGAGGCGATCAACCTCTGGGGTGGCGATTCCCGGAGCTTCGAAGGATGGCTCTGTTCCTGCCCTGAAGACAAGAACCGAAGTCGTAGGCAAGGGCAAGGAGTTGGCCGAGCCCTCGAGCCGCAATAGGAAGTTGAAGCAGGCTGACGGGAGGTCTGTAAGACCCGATCCTTCCATGGCAACTCCTTATCCTCGGAGGAGGAGGTCTTCAACGGCGGTAACTACTCCAACATTGGCATCTCCTCAGAACGCTAGCTCTGGCCATGTGGCTCCAGTACCAGGGCCAGCTGAGGGCTCTAGGTCCGGGGGTCCTTCTCAGTCGAGGAGGGCCTCAACCAAGGCGACACCGACAGCGGCATCAAGCTCTGGGGAACCTTCCGGAGCTACCACACCAGTGGCGACAGGGTCCGGACCCGATCGTCCAGGGAAGAGGTTCCGCGGTAGCTGGAGCGGAAGCCTTCTAAGGTAAATTTGGTTTTTTACTTTAGTTGACTATTTTTTGTTGTAATTGCGTTTTGAATGTCTTCGTCCTTCATCCACAGGGTACCCAAGAAAGGGGCTGAAGCTCAGGTTCCTATAGCAGCAACTGATACTGCGCACGCGGAGGCTCCGGCTCCAATCCCAGCGCCACCCCAGGTGGTGGCTGAGTTCGCGGTAGCCCCAGCGCCGGCTGTCGTGGTCCTGGACCTCGACTCATCCCCTGAAGCTCCCGTGGTAGTGCCGGACCACGGGAATGAAGATGTACCAGCGGCACCAGTCCCGGAGGTTGAAGCTCCGGGTTTGGATGCTGAGATGATGGACGCTCCAGCCTCAGAGCCGGAGGTAGCTGCAGTCCTGGCCCTAGAGCCGGATGTTGATGAAGCCCCGGCGGTAGAGCCGGTGGTTGGTGAAGCCTCGACGGTAGAGTCGGTGGTTGATGAAGTTCCGGCGGCGGATCCCGACCTTGACGAAGTTCCGGCGCCTGAGCCGGTTGTCGAGGAAGTGTCGGCGCCCGAGCCGATGGCAGTCGAAGCACCAGCGCCTAAACTGGCAATGGAGGAGGTGCCAGCATCAGAGCCGGAAGTGGCTTCAGCTCCGCTCGAACCTTCAACGCCTGCTCCGGAGGTGGTGGTTCCGGAGGTGCCCGCGCCTGAGCCAGGGTGCCAAGAGGAGGTTGCTGGTCCCCCGCCTGAGGGACCAGTTGCTGATGACCAGGCGACATGACCTTTGGAGCCGACTCGAGAGGTAGGAACTTCTACTGCAGGACCTTCCTCGGCGGCAGCCGAAACTATCCCGAAGGGCGGCCCTAGTGCCGTGGAAGCTCAGGGGACCGCTCTTGTAGAGTGGGACCCGATTTTTGTTATGGAGAACCTGATGGAACCAGCGGAGAGGACCTCGGTAGGTCCAGAGCCGATCCCTCTATCGTTGTCTATCAACAACGCCTGCTCCAGCCTTCGTCAAGTGCAGCTGGCCTTCTACCACGACAGCAAGGCCCTCGAGGAGGAGCGCCAAACCCTTAGGAGGTGGCGCAACCGGCTCCAATTCGAGACCAAGCTGGCACAAACCAGGCTGGCTGACGACAGGGAGTGGGTGAAGAAGGAGAAGGCCCGGATGGAGTATTGGGGTCATCTACTGGATGAGAGGGAAGGCATGATGCGATACCTTGACAACAAGTCCCGGGCCATTTACGAACAGGCCGTAGCTACTAATAATGTAGCAAATGATTGCCAAGAGAAGATTGATGCCATCCACGACAGTCTCGTCAAGCGTCGGGAGGCTCTTGAGGAGCGGGAGAAAAAGCTCGAAGATGAAGAGCAAAAACTCCTGGAGCTGCGGGATGACCTCGTCAAGATGGAGGAGGAGCTCACTAAGAGGCTGACTCTGGGTGACAAGAGTCTCGCGGAGCACACCAAGAAGCTGGAGGAGCGCTGCGAGAAGGAGGAGAAGAAGGCGTGACAGAAAGGACAGGACCTCCACAAGAGGGAGGATGAAATTACTGCTAGGGAGAAGAAGGTGCGGGGCCGGGAGAAGGACCTGGTCGACCGCCGGAACAAGATCCACCTCCGGGAGGAGGCGCTCAGTAAGCTCGAAAGGCAGGTTGCTGAAAAGATTTAGCAGAATGCCAAAGAGGTTCAGCGCCTTGCCCGGGAGAATTCGGAGCTTGCTGCGACCAGAAGATCCTTGGAAGAGATGCGAGGCTCGAGGGCTGCAAAGTTCCAAAAAGTTTGGGACTTCTTGGACAAAGCAAATGATGCGTTGACGCCAATGGGTTTTAGTCCCGTGCGTCCGAATGACCCAGAGCCGGAGCTGGACCAGGCGTTGCAAGCGTTGAGCTTGGCAGGAAATAAGCTCACCAAGATGGGCGATGTCATCGCGGACCAGCTGGAAACTGAAGGACAATCCTTGGCGAAGAACGTCGCAGAGTTCATGCTGACGTGCTACACAAGCCAGGACCCTCACTTCCCACTGGACCCGGTGCTTGAAGGCCCCATTGACGGAGAGGGAGAAGCCGCCAAAGATAGCGTGTCGGAGGTTGCCCAGAAGGTCGCCTCGTTCTTCCATAGGGTCTAGGACTCTCTCTTTGTATCTCCCGCTTGTATTCTCTCTTCTTTTTCTCCAATTTTGTAATCTCTTGTCTCCAGATGAATGAAATCCATGTTTTTTATGAATTTCATTTTTTGTCTTCAACACCTTTGTCCCACCTGGCTCCCTGGCAGATGTACACAATTTGATTGTGAACATGTACCAAGAGGATGTAGCATTTTTTGAAGACTTGCACGCTTCGAACTTGTAGTTTGTATGTCCGGAGTCATCGATAGTAGGGGCCTCCTGAGGTTGTCAGAGCTTAGTAGCTCCGGCAGTGACCCTTTTCAACACGTAGAGCATTGACGGTTAGTCCTGTGGAGTTGTCAGAGTTTGGTAGCTCCGGCAGCGACCACTGTCAACGCGCGGTGCATCGACAGTAGACCCCACTAGGGAGTCTTCCCACCATCTTTTCTTCACGTTGACGGTTGGCCCCTGGATTTGCTAGAACTTTGTAGCTCTGGCGATGTCTACTATCAATGTTTGGAACATCGACAGTATACCATCTTAGGGGGTGTCAGAGCTTTGATAGCTCCGTCTTCATACACCATCATTATGAGATCTTTATTTTTCCTGCACACTGAAGTCAAGAAAAAACAGTAAAATCCATTTCTTCTCTATAACCTCGTTTGCGGCTTACTATTCTCGAAAGAAATTTTTAAGTCGAACGCAATTCTAAATACAATCAAGTGCACTGGTATGTTTTCTCCAGGTCCGATCGTTTCTGGACTCGCCTTACTTCGGCCTGCCAGGGTGTAGGTAGGGTGGCGTACTTAGGGTGCAGGACCAGGCTAAGTCAATAGCACACCCCAGACCTAGATTGGCTTGGCGGCATTCAGACGAGTAGACCATTAACAATGTTTAGACCCGGAAGAATTGACAATGCAAATTGAATTATATATGAATTGGCCGAACTAAAGTTTCTTAAGAATTGCACAACTTTGTTATAGACAAGAAAGAGAAAAATAAAAAATATTGAGCCTGTACAAAATAAATGCACGTGGAGTCTGTATTCACTATGATGTCTTTCATTATAGGTTCGGGGTACAGGGAAACAAGTACACTTTTAGGGTACGGAACCAGGCTAAGTGTGTTGTATTTCTCGTTTGACCCAAGGTAGCTAGCTACACTTTTAGTTCTGAGACTGTGACAAGTGTTGCCTGAACTTTGCGGACCTTCCGGGGAAGGTCTGGCTATTCTCCAGAAGGAGCTACCCGACTGTGTACAATGACTCTATAACATACATCACATGTAACTACAGACTCACCTCTGTGATATTAAGTGTAGAACTTACGGAGGTGCTCAATGTTCCAAGGATTAGGGAGAGGTGTCCCATCCTCGGTTGCCAAGCGAACGCATCCGGGACGGGGATACTTTGATCACTCGGAAGGGTCCTTCCCAGCTGGGGGATAGTTTGTTTAACCCTTCTCGAGTTTGTATTCTCCGTAGCACCAGATCGCCTTCCTCGAGCTGTCGGTTGTGAACATGCTGTTGTGATAGCGCCGAAGAGCTTGGCAGTATCGGGCATTCCTGAACAGCTGCTCGGCACCTTCCTCTTCAAGGAGGTCAAGGTCTTCACGCCGGGGCTGGTCCCGCGTGGCATCGTCGAAGGTCCGGACCCGGAGTGAATCCAAGGTGATTGCCGGAGGAAGGACTACTTTAGCTCCGTACACCAGGAAGAAGGGTGTCTCTCCAGTTGACCGGTTTGGAGTTGTCCTATTTGCCCATAATGTGGGCGGAAGCTCTTCGTTCCAGTTGGATCCATGTTTTTTCAGGCGCTCATATGTGCGTGGCTTGAGTCCTTTTAGGATTTCTGCATTTGCTCTCTCAGCTTGGCCATTGCTTGCCGGGTGAGCTACATAAGCGTAGCTGACCTGAATGCTGAGGTATTCGCAATATCCTTGGAATGCAGAGCTTGTGAATTGGGTCTCGTTATCGGTTATGATCTTGTTTGGGACTCCAAATCTGCATACGATGGACTGCAAGAAGTTGATAGCTGATTGCTTGTTTATTGTCACAATTGCAGCTGCTTCCGGCCATTTTGTGAACTTGTCAATGGCGACGTACAGGAACTTGTAACATCCGACGGCTCTTGGGAAACGTCCCAAGATATCCATCCCCCACACAGCGAAGGGCCATGTAGGAGGTATCATTTGTAGAGGCTGAGCTGGTGTGTGGATTTTCTTTGCATGGAACTGACATGATCCGCATTTCTTCACTAGCTCAGTTGCATCGTGGAGCGCTGTAGGCCAGTAGAAGCCATGCCAGAAGGCTTTACCGACCAGCATGCGGGAAGACGCGTGGTTCCCACACTCGCCTCCATGGATTTCTGCGAGAAGCTCACAACCTTCTTCCCTTATAATGCACCGCATTAGGATGTCGTTAGCACCACGCCGGTAGAGATCTCCTTCTACCAGTGTGTATCTTTTAGCCAATCTGACTATCCGGTCAGCGGATACATTATCTTCAGGAAGGAAATTATCTTTCAAGTAGCTTCGGATCTCCGAGATCCATGCATCGGAGCTAACTTGAGGATTTGAGTATTGCGTGCTGGGTTGCTGGAGCTTCCTGCAGCACCTACGACCCTTGATGGATGCCATGGTAATAGGGCCATCGGGACCGCCAGCTTCGAGGTGCTGGTCTCGCCCCCTTCGCTCAGTTCGGCAGGCTGAGTTGTTGGTCTTGACAATCTCCGGACGAAGGTTCCGTCAGGAGCCGGAGCTCCGGTCTAAGCTTTCATCGAGAGTTTGTTAGCTTCATGTAGGATCTAAGAGCACGTGAAAAGCTACCAGAGGGGGGGAGTGAATGGTAGATTTTAAAAATCTTACGCAGCGAAAACAATTAAACCACAACCCATTCGGCAGAAAAATGATCTATTGAAGAAATCGTGTGTGAGACTAATCTAAATGTTTTTCACTGTGACAAAAGTGATATATATAAGAGAGAATCAAGTCACGAAGACAACGCAACAAGAATCACTCAAATCCGTCGAGAAAAACTCAAGTTATGATCGAAAGATCAAACAAAGTTCAATCTGCCCTACCCGAAAAAAAAAACAGTTCTGGAACGCTGCAAAGAAACTCGTGTAGGTCATAAACCACAAATCCAATGACAGTGAAATCTTTATAGATGATAGATAATCAAGTTGTGAAGACAACTCAAAAAGAATCACGTAGATTGGATCTGTAAAAACTCGAGTTATGATAAAACCACAGACGAAGGTACTGCTGTCCAAAACTCGACGAGTAAAACTTGTCTGAAACAAGTCGGACGAACAAGGCACAAAAGTTCCTTCAAACTACGAATTTTATTCAATAGAAAACAAGATTAACAGCCCCAAAGTCGTGCACCACGAGCTCTGGGCTCCCTTGCTTATATAACCAGCTCGAAAGCTAACTCAACTCAAATCAGGAACCTAATCCTACTCTGTTCACAAATCGTAACTTTCCATAACTGCTTAGGATTCTTCTATACGCAGATAGAAGCGATCTTAAGACTTCCAAACACCTTAGGAACGTATACCTCATTCCTAAACAACTCAAATTCGTGACCCATACGAAATCCTATCATAACCAACTCAAATCTTTCCATATTTGAGTCAAACCCGACTCAGTCGCAGCCTGAGTCTATAACCTAGTCGGTTGGACCTTTCCGACCAACTCTTTACGTCCACATATCTTCATCACGTCTCGGAACCATGTAGCCACGTCCATGCACTCCTTGCACACGTGCAAACATCTTCCAATGACGTCCACGATACCTTCACATGCATTATTCTTGATTCAATCATGCTGCAGAACCTCCTGATCGGCTCAACCACAATTCCTCCTGAATTTGATTGTTGGAACCTCATCTCCTCCCTGAGACTAGTCCAATGGATCCCATCACCAGCCATGTCTTGAACTCAAGCAACACTTGCACATGAATAAACAACCAATCCATACGAGCCAAGTCCTCGACTTGACTCAAGTTAGTTCCAAACATAACAACTTACGTGAGAACCTCACATAAGCATGTTGCAAAACCACAGTAACACGATATCATCCATATCAACCAAAAATGCACCAAAAACTTAGCAAATGAATACTAAGCAATCTTTCCAGAGATGTAAAACAAGTACGAAACATTGCAAATGAAAAACAAAAGCACTGTGGTCAAGTTCTGGACCTTGCCAGAGCAAACCGGAGCTTGAGCCGGAGCTTACCAAAAACTAGCAGGACCTAGCGCCGGAACTTACCAAAACTAGTATAACCAATCCCCACCGGAGCTTACAAAACTAGCAGGACGGACCTTAATAAAAAGGTGTTTTGGTGATATTCAAAACTTTTATCGTCAAAGCAAGTGTATTCACTACAAGCCAATATATTCAGCAGACATAGGTCTTACAATCTCCCCCCTTAATGAATGCATTGGCAACACCATTTAAAATCCGAACATTGGCTTATTCACATAACAGTTTTGAAGGCAATTTCTCCCTCTTTGTAAATCAAAAGTAAAATGAGAAGAAAATCCAAAAGAAAATCCAAAAATTATCCCATATTATCTCTACCCCTTTATTATCTCTCCTTATGCACATATTCTCTTTCTCTTCATGCTTATCTCTCCCCCTTTGACAATGTATTCAACAAGTCATGAGCATATAAACAAATTATCTCTCCCCCTTTAGTTGTTATGAGCATATTATAACATATACATATAAACAAAGCTCATCCAAGTCATACTATCAAGTACCTTACATTATCACATCAATGAAATACATAAAGTAGTGTAAGCCATGCTAGAGATCAAATGTAATTTTCAATTTAAGTAAGTCATGATCTCACAAACTTAACTATTTCAAAACCTGAAATCATGACACTAGTTGCTGCATTTTATTATTTTTCAAAGCATAAATTTAGATCATATGATATTTGTAAGAGATTATATGCGCATCTGCCTTATTCTAACCGACGAAGCCAAACCTATGTCATTTGACAATCAGAAGCTTAAGGACATGGTTTTAGTCATACACAACTTCTTCCAAGTTCATATCTAAGTGCAATGATAAGCCATCTCAAAAGAAGAAGTGTGATGCATGCATATTCTCTTGATCTTTTCTCAATTTATATTTGTTCATAAAAACTCAACATGTGAGTTAATTACTTGATTAATTCCTAATGATTAAAAGCACTTGTGAACATGTAACAAGTTTCAAAACAGCAAGAAAGTTCGACCATGACCAGTTTTAGTGTAAGTAATTATTCCAATTACTAGACATTGCAAAAACTACAAAATGTATAACACGAGTAATGTAGTAAGAACTTTCAGCATGTAAAAGGAATCACAAAGTCATATATGTATGAAATACTATGCTCATATTATTTTAATTTCAGATTCACACATAGACTTCCCAAGTTTCAAAACCCCCCCTCAATTTAAGCCATGAGGATGCATAACTCCTATTTCACTACAAATGTA
Organism: Tuctoria greenei; assembly: GCA_036927565.1. Classification (NCBI taxonomy): domain Eukaryota; kingdom Viridiplantae; phylum Streptophyta; class Magnoliopsida; order Poales; family Poaceae; genus Tuctoria; species Tuctoria greenei. The sequence continues at coordinate 174,973,279 of JAYESD010000007.1, read as the reverse complement.
ACAAAAACGAGTGAAATCCAAAGGTTTTGTAAAAATGTCAGCCAATTGTTGCTCGATATCTACATGGTGAAGCACAATGTTTCCTTTTTCAACATTATCTCGGAGAAAGTGATACCTAATGTCAATGTGCTTAGTTCTAGAATGTTGCACGGGGTTTTTAGCAATGCAAATGGCACTAGTGTTATCACAGAACAGTGGAACACTATCTAGATCAACCCCATAGTCATTAAGTATTTGAACAATCCAAAGAATTTGTGAGCAAGCACTAGAAGCAGCTATATATTCAGATTCGGCTGTGGATTGTGCAACTGAATTTTGTTTTCTAGAGGACCAAGCAATAAGAGAATTACCAAGAAAATGACAAGCACCGGAAGTACTTTTCCTATCAATCCTATAACCCCAAAATCAGCATCCGAAAAAGCTTTCAAAGTAATGATTGAGGAAGAAGGAAGAAAAATTCCAAATTCTTGAGTTCCATGTAAGTACCTGAGAATCCTTTTGACGGCTCGACGATGTGAAGCACGTGGGGAAGCTTGAAACCATGCACAAAGACATACGCTGAATTGTATGTCTGGTCTTGATGCCGTGAGGTATAAA